>JALLAY010000920.1:0-16566 GCA_036939635.1 Cyclotella baltica
CATATATAATATAAAATACATTTCAAAATAACTATTGATTGTTAGTCTGGGTCTAAAAATTTAGAATGGTAAGTAAGAGATGGACAAAAGGATTGACAAATATTGCAATGATCACAAAACTTGCTTACTTCTGTGGGATGGAGCATTCTCGGCTGCTAGAACCATTAATCCATTCAAGGTCAATTGTTGCACCTATTCCATTTTTGTTAAGGCCATTGTTCAATGTCACAAGGATATTGGCTGTTCCATCACACACAAAGTACATTTAATGCTTTACTTACCACTTGTTGGATCAGATGAAATTTGTACCTGGTGGGTTAGGAAAAATATGAAGAGTTGGGTAGAGTTGATGCACCAAATTTGCCATAGAGGCAGAACCCGCTTTCGTTATAGTAAGAGCTTAACAGTGGTGGGTAAAATCCAGATTAGACGTTATTTACGAGGCGATTCATAAACAGCAAATGATAGCTGTTTTTGATATCTCTTCACCAAGGTGAAAATAGAATAGTAAGTCATAAAGAAAGTTAATTGATGGGAGCCCTGGCCGTCATTCCATCTCTTTTGTGTGTCTCAAGCTTATGCCGATACCAAACCAATTAATTAAGCCAGATAATTTCAAATTCGAGAAGCACATGTATACCATCTCTGTTGGATGAAAAAACTTCAAAAAATAACCAAGAATATGAAAGTGTTGAAGGTTTTTCAAAAGTTAAAATGAAAATTTCTAAAAAAATTTCTCAATGCAAGTGCAAGGCCTTAAGGCCTGAGACACATTGAGAAAAATGGGGGAGCTAAAAAGGAGACAATCCATCTCTGTACCCCTCCCTTGTTAATGTTGCTGATTTGCCAGGTGCTTGGTAGAGCTTGGCTTTGGTGATGTGGTCACCAATGTTTCTTGGTCTTGAGTAGGCTATTGTAGGCTGTGATATTCCGAGTTCTTGGTGGAGCAGATTACCAAGATGTTCTTTGTACAGTGCTTGTATTTGTTGTCTTGGGATGGAGTCAGGGTGGAAGACAGCTTGAATGAAGAGACATTTCTCATTGTCTAAGGTTTGTCGGAGAATGTTGGCCAATGGTGGAATATTTGTTTTCTTTTCAGCCACCGCACTGGCTTCTAAGATGAGTTGGCACATAAGTCTTTGTCCCATCCTCTGTTAAGTAGACGTCAATAAAGTAGGCAAGTGAAGTAGACGAAATCATTGTGAAAAGTATTTTGGGTGTAGTAACGAAGTGTGAGGCCATAGACAGTGCCTTTTATACAGCCAATTAGATGTGCTGACAATGGAGGGATATAAAGGTAGAGATTCATTTTCTTCTGGAAGGTTCGAGAAGTTATTCAATTGTCCTTAATTGCAAGAGTCAGATCAAGGAAGTCCACCGACATTGAAGTCTCTTGTCAAAATTCAAAAGTTGTTGACGTCGTTGCAAAAAGCAAGCCAGTTGTTTGTTAAGTTGCCAGTCTATATTCCAAACATGTCATCAATAAATTGTTTGTAGTATGGAAGGTATTGGCCATAGTTTGGGCAAAGTGTATGTACTTCATGATAGACAAAGTAGATTGTTGCCCACATGACATCTGCTGAGGTACCCATGGCATTGCCCAGAAGTTGCAAAAAGTACACATCCCCAAACTCAAAAATTTTGTATTTCACGATCACGATGATTGCATCCAAAACTGCCTCCAACGGGAAATTATCTGGTTGTTGTTGTTTGCTGTGTTAATCTTGAAGCCACCAAGTAATTATTTCAATTGCGTGATTAGTGTCAATGTTGTTGTACATGAGTTGGAATCGGCAATGAAGAATTTAGTATTGGCGGGAAGATGGAGATTTTTAATCTCATTGAGATTTTTAATCACATCAAGAACTTCTTGGCTGTCTTTGACATAAAATGGCACTGCTGGTTTCAATTTTTGTAACCAATAATCTAGCCATTTGCTCCAATCATTAACCCAGGTACCAGCATAGCACACAACCAGCCTAGTTGCCCACAGGGTGTCTTATGTGCCTTAGCTGTCATCCTGAATCTAGCGACCATGTAGCTTTACATTCGCTTTGGCTTCAGTAAGCTATTGGTAGTTTGTTTCGTGTCTAAGATGATCCTTGTATCCTTGATCTTTGTTAGTTGTAGTACGGTCGGTTGATGAGGCAAGGGCCAAGATTCTTATCTCCTTGGACAACAATGTAGTTGTCATTGTCCTTGTAGAATTTGATGAGATTCCATTGGCGCTGTGTTAGGTTGCGTCTTGGTTTCCTTCTGGTGGAGATTTGTTGTTGCTCTCATTGGATGGCATCTTGGAAAGCCATAGCTGACTCTTTGATTTTGTCTGATGTTGGAGGAAATCAGTAGTCAGATTTGATATAGAGCAAAAGGATGTAGTCTTGGTTGTCAGAAGAGTCTTGCAAAAAGCATACATATGCCTAAGGTATTCTATCAGTTGGTTGTAAGCGTTAATTGTTGTTTTAGTAGTTGTTGTATCCCTAATGCGGTAGTTCAATCCCAATCCTAACAGTTTTGCAGTCCTGCTCAGTGAAGGTTCATCACAAAATAATAATTATGGCAAGCCATGTCTTTTGCACAATGCCAAAGCTATGCAAGAGCAAAAGCTGAACAACAAAACCAACACCTAGAAGTGATTGCCAGGAGGGAATTTGTCAAGGAAGAGACTGCCAGAAAGTTATAAGAAGATAAAACAAAATTTAGAGAGCAAAAGAAGAATTCTACGTGAACAAACTCGTTTTGATGTACTTATTGAATATGAAGTGCATAGACGAGCACTTCTCACCATTAAAAGGTTTATTGTTGTTCGTGTCATGGCACAGAAACATGCTTACCGTCACATAATGGTGTTGCCAGCAGTATGAGATACAGGTATTTTTTAAATAGATGTCAGGATTCTTTCATCCACAATGGCCTTCTAGAGATAAGCTAGAAATATTTGGAGCCAATCACATTAATAGTGATCGGTTCCTCCAAACCCATTGCCATGGTTGTGGATGGTTTTGAAGATTTCAAAGTCCAAAACAAAATTATGTTAAAAATAAATATTTTGTTATTAAGTATGAGTTATTTTGCGCTATCTTCGCACAATGTAGTGTAAAAAATATTTCAATCGCCCTATTCTCTTTGCGTCATCATGGCGAGACTCCGATTTGACCAAATCACAGATGCAGTGACAACCCGCAGGTTGTGCCAAGATGAAGTGAAGCACAACAAACCACACAGAGGATGAGCTGTGACCATGAAGGAACTGACAAAGATGAAAATGACCAGCCTCACCGAACAAAGATGTTTTCAAAGCTCTCCAAATCAGTCTACAATTGAACAACAATCAATTTGAACAACATACAATTAGGGGCAATAACAGAAGAAGCTAAAACACAAAACCATTAGTCCTTCAAGACACATTGATGATTAGTGAGCAACACAAATATCCAAAGTTACAAAGCAAATGACCAAGGGTGTCCAAGATACTGAACAAGATCAGAAGAAGACACAGTAGCAAATAAGAGGCATCGTAAATCAAGCAGACACCCAAATAATGAGGAATAGTGCAAAACAAAGAATGCTGCACTGCATGGGTGTCTTAGACTTACTACCAACCTCATAACAATTGTCGCTTTTCACAAAATAAGATGAAATAAGAAAGCTTAACATAGAACATTGTCGAGTGGTTTTGAATCGAAAATGCTCGACTACATGGTTTTTATTTTAAAAACACAAAAGTTTTTGGATTTCAACAGTTTTAAACTGCTCGAAAGGTGTTGGAACTCACCCAGATGGATACTAACGTACATCTCCTCTACCTAGGATGGATACCCATAAGTATCAGTGAGTCCCACCTAGTGACAGAGATTTCCTGTGACTGTATTCCAGTCAACCAGCTCTACCCGCTCTCATCTGTGTTTGAGACAATAAATGTAGCCATAATTTTCTAACCACAACTGTAATAGCAACTAGCTCTGTTTGCCTGTTCAACAAAAGGGTTCTACCTTATTTTGTCTCATTTTATTATAATTTGTCCTTGCAACAATTGATCGTATACTGGTAGTAGTGGAGGTCACTATGGCCAGTAGATCCTACTTCTAGGTGTCAAGATGAAAAATCAAATTTTAGAATTGCTCTTGCACTGTTTTTAGTTTAAGAAAAGTCTTGCAACTGGTGCTGGACTAATAAATTGTCAACCACCCAATTATCACTGTTTAGCATGACTCTTTGGCAATCCAAGAGCCCTACACCAAAATGCACAGTGATTACTTTGTCTGAAAAGAGGATATTATTGGATCCTCCAACTCCAAGCTTTTTCCATCAGTGCTCACTTACTACATGGTGCAACAAGTGGAAAAAGCCAGTTCATTTGATCCCCATGGATTTTGATGTTTTCAACAAGAGACACAAATGAAAGACAAGCTACATTAGTTAATAAACAGATTAGTAAATGTGCACACAAATTGGTCTGTTCTACTTAACGAAATACACTATGAGTCCAATTTTGAAAGTAAGATGGAGAGAGTGTTGCTTGGCACAACACTCTCAGGGTGGGAATGGGTCAGGACTTTTAAAATCTCTGTTGATCTAATGTACTTGTCATTGTTGCTATAATGCCAATGTTGAAATTTGGCCCAAGAGATAAAATAAAACTTCCAAAGCTTTTCTCTCTTTCTAATCTTGAAATTTCTAAATTCTCATAACATCCATTGCTACTCACATCAGCCTCCAGGCCCAAGTAAGCATACTTAATATGAAGGCTTCCACTCCTTCCACCAAGATCTTTATCTTATCCTAATGGTACACTATGAAGGGATAAGTAGGTGACATTGGACCCAAACATTATGTATCTCAGGTTTGGCCTCTGTGTTAGACCCCTTTTGTACGGTAAAACTGATGCCCCACCATCACTCTCATTTAGCATCTGAACCGTACTGCTCACGATCAATTAAATAGAAATGAAAAGGGTGCTTTAGCAATTAGCTTCTTGCAGCAGTAAACATGAAAGTCATGACAACCTTCTTTCAGCATAAAAACTTTGTCACTCACCTAAGCCACTTTCATGGCACTACTACACTTACCCTCGACTCAATATATGTTTCCAACAAAGGTGCAGAACGTGTTAAGGACTGTAAAGTTTGGAATTAAGGTGCAGATGGTGACCACTCAGCCATCCTAATGAAGTTTTCATTATCTTCAATCAAGTTTAAACAAAACCAACAACTCACCCATGGTGATATCGACTGGCATGGAATCAGAGATAATCCGGCCCTCAACAGTCAATACAACCTGAGAGTCAAGGAGCTTACGCACAATGCAATGAGCTACACTAAATATAATGAATTTCTTCTCAGAGCGGGACGTGACACGCGGCAACTTTGCCTAAAAATACCCGCAAAGGATGGTTCGAATGCGACTGTGAGCACCTACAACCGTTAATCAATGAGAAATGCAACCTCCTTAATAGCTTTTGCAATGAACCAGACCCCATTCTGCGTGTTGACATTAAATCCAACCTGAAATTGCAAATAAATTAGTCAAAATCAGATGTGAAATAGCCAGAGATAAATGGGCCAAACAACTTGCTGTACTAGCCAACGATATCAATATCACCCCCAAACAAGCCTGAAAAGTGCACGTCAGATAATCAGATACGAGATGGATACAATGGCCTCCACATCAAGCCTGTCAAAAAAAGCTCAATCTCCCCTGAAGAGGAATGTGAAGAATGTCCATTTGCACTTTACCAAAGTATTCAACAATCATAGACCCACAATGAATGGTGCTGCTGACTTAATAAGCCAACACAAAATTCTTGATTGTATCGGAGAACTGCCTAAATGGGATGAATTTATAAGAGCTGTTACCAAACTGCAAAATGACAAAGCCCCTGGAAATAATGGTGTACCTACCAATGCCGTCAAAACCCTTGACAATCAAAACCTCACTCCTCTTTTTGAATTTCTCCTGCAATTCTGGCTAGGCCAAGAAGACTATTATGAATGACATGAAGGTATCGGAGTGCTTGTATCCAAAAATGGAGCCTTAAGTGACCTGAATAAATGGAGACTAATAAATTTGATGGATACAGGCTCCAAAGTCCTCAGTTGCATTCTCACTGAAAGAGCTTACCTTCTTCTTCTTCTTCTTCTTCTTCTTCTTCTTCTTCTTCTTCTTCTTCTTCTTCTTGAGAAACATGGTGTTAAAACCTAAATTGGAGCTACCCCATTAGCAGTCTGCCAAGATGACAACTTGACCCTAAAAATCCTCCTCCATCTAAGACAATAGCACAATCTCCCAACCTTTGTAGACTTCATTCACCTAGTTAAAGCCTACGATACAGCCAACCATAAACTTCTCATCAAACTCTCGGAAAAATACAGTGCCCCCCGGCCTTCTGTGATGTAATAAAGAGATTACATGAGAACCTGATTGTTTCAATTAATATGGATGAAAACAAAATATCAATCTCACAAACCAGTGGTGTACGACAAGGTGACAATCTATCACCAGTTCTCTTTCTATTTATCATGTTTATCATGTCTAGGGTAGCTGAATCCCTACACGAAGAATTTGAAAACAACAGCATTGACAAACATTGAGAAAGTAACTTTACAACAGAGTTTCCTTAGATGACCTAAACAGTGGAGTACTTACCTGACAATTAGTGAGAAAATTGAATTCAGGTGTAGAATTCAACCTACTTGAAATTACTGTTCATAGATGATGGAGCCTTCATTTGCAATTCTTGTGATGACCTAACAAAAGGCCTCAACCATCTAAATAAACATTTTAGCAAGTTAGGATTAGAAGTACACGTTGGGAAACAAAATGTAAAAAGCAAGACGGAATGCATTTACTTTTCTCCTCCAGGTTTCTTCACCCAAAGACTACTCGAATGCAACCCTCAAAAAGCCCTCACAGAGTCTCCCCACCCCACCCAAGCATCCAACCCCTCCATACAACCCCGCACCAACCTTCCTGCTTTAACTTTAACTTCATTAGAAGTCACCACAAACAACTGCAACCCCAACTCCCCAAGCTCTCCCAAATCCCCTGATAAGGCGTAGGACAATTGTCAAGAAACCAATCGTACCTTCATTGGCGAGTCAATTTTCGTTGACTTCACCAAATGCTTCACTTACCTTGATTCTATAATATCCTACAACTTACTTGATGACCAGGACATTATACAACACGACCAGGACATTATACAACAGATAAACAAAGCCTCCCAAAACATGGGGGTCCTCTTCAACCTATGGACAAACCCACACTTATATATCACCACAAAATACTCCTTCTTTCTAGCCATCACAGCCAACCTCCTATTACGGGGCTGCGAATCGTGGGCCTTGAAAGAAGCATCCTTCAACAAGTTAGACGCTTTTCTCCACCGATCCATCTGAATTCTAAACATCAAAATGGCTGAAGTTAAAGAGAAACACATAACAAATGAACAAGTGAGGAAAATGTGCTGCAATATCAGATTGTAAGAGCATGATTGGCAGCAAGGCAACTTAGCTTCGTTGGTAAAGCACTTTGGCATCCCAACCCCGTTCACCTCACCAGACAATTGCTCATAGTTTGGGTTAACAATAAACGGCCTAGAGGTGGTGCACTGACTACAAATAAGAAGTCCATTGTCAAAGTGTTAATTCAGCTTTACTCATCTGAGTCAGCCACCAAACCATTTGGTCCTAGAGCACTCAATATCAATATTGATGCCAGAGAAAAGTCTTACCCTAGCAACATGTGATGAGATCTTGGGGGATCAACCACCTAGGCCACTCCGAAAGGAGTGGCCTATATGTCGTTCTTGAAATAAGGAGTGAACGTTACACGATCCTACGTCGGACAGACCATTTTATTATTGATCACCCACCAAGGGAAGTAATAAAGTGGCCTAAGAACAAAAAACTTGCAGTGCTTCGGACACTTGAGCAATTGGTAAAACAATATCAGGTGGAATTGAGGAGGGAAGCCGACAGGCTACAACCCATCACTGCTTTCTTTCACCCAGTTGACAAAGAATAATCTTTGCATCTGGTTTTGCCGGGGTGATCAAATAATTTGTTTGTCCTTGCCGTGCAATCTGCATTTTCACGTTAAGTCACTTGTAGATGTATCGTATAAATTCTTAGTTTCATATATTTTGCGGTTGGGTGAGACGGAAGAGCCTTGTTTGATTGTTGCTCTATTTGATTTTAATTGATTTGACTTGGTTCAATTAAGAATTCATTTGGAAGAGATGACGAATGACAAACAAGGCGAGTAGTGGATTGATTGATAAAGACTTGTTATTAATTTGAGCTTGTGTATCAATTGTCAAGTGGATGAGCTGAGCTGGAGAAGGGCTTCCATGCCCATGAATCGGGACGTTTGGCATTTGGATATGAAGATTAGGCGTTGGCCTATTTGGATTGTTTGGGGGATCTTTTTTGGGTGCTGCTGCTGTGGTTGTTGCAGTGGTGTCTCGGAAAGCTGATACAGGAAGCGATTGGAGCAATTGAAGGGAGCGTGGACAGGATGGATGATGCCGGGTTGGAATTTCGTTTGGGTATTGTCGATGGCATGATACATCAAATCTTCAATTTGGACGGGTAGATAAAAAAGAAATTACCGAGAATGCAACAATCAACCTTAGGACTAATAATAATGAATTAGTTGTTCATCAGAAAGTACAAAATGTAATAAATTTGAATATCAAATCTCTAGATGTAGTAAAGTATTCAATTATTACCATAGATCAATTTATACATTAGGATGAACAATAAAAAACAGGTTAATTGCCGTACATCTCTTTATTTGTTTATTAAATACCTCCATGTCACGCCTTTTCTCAAAACAATAATGAATCCATACAAAATGAAATTTTGACCCCAAAGGTTTATAAATTGACTTCGCAGATGTTCGAGGTTTCAGAAATAATCCCACAAACAATGCGGTTGATTGTTGAATTATTTTTCTTTTCTTCCTTTAATTTGTCTCTTTTCCCCCCTCTTCTTTTCCGCATTTCTTCGTTCGAATTAGAATATTCCAAGCAAACAATTGGAAAGAAACTCACCTTTAGTGTGCCCCCACAAAGATCCGAATATTGGGCAAACTGACAATGGTTATTGTCGAGTGAAGTGCGGAAGGAGGACGCTTCCCCCCGTGTTTCCCCTCCCATTGGCAGAGATGGCGGCTTTGGGGAGCCACCTTCTGTGACAGAAAGAAGCAGGAGAATGGCTCTGCCACTAGGATTTTGAGCCCCTGGACGGAGCCGTCATTCTGAATCTGTGGTCAGGGTAGTTTCTGAGAGGAGACGAAAAATCTGCGGTGATATTCACAGTGGTTTGGAAGTAGGGGATGAATTTTGGCTCGGGACGGCCACCCCTGTGAAGTCCATTTTTTGCAGAAAAGAAATGGCTTTTCGGAAGCGCACGGGCATCCCGGGAGGTGAAACTTGTGGGGATACGGTGCGTTGAGGTGTTGTTGGATGGTGGCTTGAAGGAGAGGTGAAGGCGGCCTTGGCATTGGACGACTGGCTCGACGGGTTGGGCTCCGGAGGGGCGTCGGCGTCATGCATGGTCATGGTGATTTAATCAAAAAGATGTGGACAGAAGTCGGATAGAACTCGGATAAAACTCGGATAGTTTGGATAGAATTCGGATAGTTTGGATAAAACTCGGATACAAATTTAAACCCTTGTTGGCATCATTTTTTGAAGGACGGCTCGCCGATTTGAATGTTCTTCACATCAACAGTCCTTTTTACAAAGAAATCGTGTGGGGGAATGAGAGATTAACCTTTTATTTTAAGATATCCCTGAACTCCAGTACGTTTGACTTCAAATTCCGTGTCCTCCTGGCGTCATGACCGTCAGTTGAAGTTTCATCCGTTAACATACCAGCACGTATGTAGCCAATGTATACCGACATCGGCATACATTCAAATTAATACCGCGTGTCTACGGTCGTTCTACGCAATGTATGCTGAAGTCGGCAAACGTTCAACTATCTGGGGGATATACATAAGCTGCCAATAACATAGTAAGGACAACATCGTCATTGCGTAGTCTCTCACATTTATGTTAATGACTTTTTCTAATACAACCTGCTCCTAGCTACCAGAGCTCAGCAAAGGCTAACATATTTAATTGTTTGCCCCACCCTTCACAAGCGTTCCTGGATGTTCTTGGCGCACAGCGCCAACCATGTGCCTGAAGGCGCAATCGTGTTCGTTTGCCCTGGCTCTCCTGAAGACCAAGTCACACAAGTAAATGACTTCTCACATGGCTGGGTCATCACTATGAACCGTTACAGGTTAGGTACAAACTTGATGGATAATGCACTTACATTTCTAAAACAAGTTAAATTTAGACACAAAGGGACAAACACAACATCATCACTTCAGCTTGGACAAAACACCCAAACATGATATCTCCTAACAATCTGGAAGCACGAAAACAACAGAAGAACTAAAACTCAATATCCCACTCCTCCTGAGCTTCTGAACAAGCCTCTTCAAAGGTGCGAGTTCCATTCTGAACAGGCTCAGGATATCCAAACTGGCTCACACATGTACACACTACGGGTCGCCCATTGGTCCCACAACGATAGTTTATCTCACATACACTTCTCCACATAGAATGACAACCAAACAAATTGTTTTTGGGTGCATCACACTTGGCGTTTTGAAATAGTTGTTGCCTAAAAAAGAGAGGTGGACACAAAATGAAGGTGAATTGTGCTCGTCCAGTTTTGGGTCATCATTCAAACCATACTATACTCACCTGCCACCAATCCTAGCAATATAATCCCTCTCAGGAATATAGTTGAAAGTATGATCATTGAGATTCTCAAGCTCAATTGGAGGATCAAACATTTTCCTCGATAGTTTTGCACCCAACCCTGATATAGCAACTAGAAGTACGAAAACAAACTCTAAGATTTGACTGAGCTTTGAGTAGCAGTCAATGCTAAATCAGCACAACTTACCTGTGTATGCTTCCGTTTGAGCACCAGTTATCACTGCTAATCCCCCACCAAGACTTGCACCTGTGAGTGATTAGATGACGTTGAAGTGAATGAATGTGCATAAAGAAAAAATGGGCCGGAAACAAATACACACCTGTTACAAAAATCTTTTCAATACCAAGATCACCATAACCATCAAGTACATCATTTACAAATTTAGTAGTTGTTTTGTAATAAGCGACATCCCTGATTGCGCGTGACTCAATAAAGCTAATTGCTTTAATTAGATCAGGTAAAATTGGTGTCCAAATCCATCCAAACGGAGTCAGCCATTTGATGGTTTGCGAAAGTCCTGCAGAGAACGCAAATATTGTCAATTGATAAATAAAAATAACCAGAAACTCTACATTTTTATTAATGCAACACATATTTACCTGCTGACGACCAAAGTTGCATGTTCACAATCCAATCATATGAAGTTTCACTTTGGGACAATTGGTGAAAACAAGTAAGTAAGTTTAGCGTAACATTTCACCCTGACAGGGGGCATCTTAACTCACCTGCCCCGAATACTCATGATCGCATACTTGGGATTAGATGGCATTGTAAAGAGTTTAAAGTAGACAGGGCTCACAGCTGTTTTTGAGTATATTCTCCATTGGCTGACAAAATCTTCCTGATCTACCAAGACGCCAGGCTCCTCAAGCCACTTGTCAACTGAGAATTTAGTGATGGCTGAGGTTTCATACGCCATAGCTGACAGAAAAGCTGTTAGCAGAGGAAAGGATGGTTGATGATCATCAAAACTAATAGTTCAAGAGCATATGTGTAAATGAAATAATGTAAACCAACCATAATCTCCAAGGAGACTTTCACTCGGTTCATCTGGATTATCCTCAGTTGAAAATGTGAAACCCTTTGTCAATTTACAAGTTGGATATGCCAGTGTGTCCTCTGAAGGCGGATAGTAAAAATCGTTTACGAGTAGGACAGGTGGACGAGGACCCCTATCTTGTGGCTTGACTTCCTCTGATGATTGCTGAGCCGATAGGAAAAGAAACACAACGGCTAAAAATAGGACAATAAAAATCCCGGACCAAATGCCTCGCCCTACAATTGATTAGAATGGACAATCCAGTGAGGTAGCTTCTTGGAGAATATTCTCATATCCTCTTAAGGCACTCACCTTTGTTTCCGATCACATCTTTACCGACGGTACTGAAAAAGTACTTCTTTTTATGGTCAAGTTCTCTGTCTTTTACTCTTGAAATCGTACCATACTCCGCGAGGACGCAAGTGAAATCGAAATATTTCCAAATGAACGAGAAGATTCCCATGACGAAGAATAGGACTGCCACAGGCCAATTTTCAAGTACAAGCATTGTTACCCAAGGCCAGAAGAAAAGGATGGTTACTTCGAGAACTGCTCTGAAGACGCAATACCACTCTTGTGGCTGTGTAATCCTATTCAAATAAGTATGATCAATAAATATATGATGGTATTAGATTGCCAATTGAGGATACACAATGAGAGATTTTTGATAACATTTTTACCTGACCGTTTCCCATACTTGAAGAAGAGTCGTACCAGTTGCCTGGGTTACACTGCGTCTGGAATAACCTGTTAACGCATTTTGATTGACACTTTCATACATCTTGTGAAGCTCATAGCTGCTTTTACCCAATGGATAAACGATGCACACAACCGCCAAAATACCCACGATAAGGTAGGTTCCAACTCCCATTTCCATCCAAACCAAGAATCCAATAATCAACAAAGTGACAAGAATAGCACTCAAGACAGTGCAAAACCCTGAGTATTTGATTTGTTCAGGGCTTAGCGCATCAGGTCCACTTGCAATCACAACCTTTAGCTGCCTATTTGCACCTCCACACCACATTCGTTGCATGACCCAATTGTTCTTCGTCATGATAGAAGGTGTCTCCTGGAGTTCGTTTAATTTCCAAACTCGCACCGGCGGATCAAGCGTGTCAAAAAGCTTGAGGCTTGAGCAACACGTCATTGCTGTCAAACGACTGTAGATGCTGGTTTTGGTCTCTACTGGCTCGTAGTCATCACAAGTACAAAATCCCTTTTCTTCTTCACCATCTACAACGTCCATTCCCGCAACATGGTACCTCTCCAAACGTGTACCTGAGTAACGATTCATTTGGGATTTAAGGAAAGCAATCTTTGCAATGGCCATCATCTTTTTCCACTTATTTTCTTCGCCACCACCTTCTGGAGGCACATAGTACAGCTTCTCCACCAGCCAAAAGCACGCCTTTACCTCCCTAAATGTGACGGCCAAGAACCAAATGCAAAATGTGATGAAGACCTGGAAACAGAAAGAAGTTAAAAATAATGATTCTTTAACATCAGTGTAAAATATATACTCCTCAGGACTTACCAAACCACACCATACAGCAGCAGTTAACCTCCACGCTTCATCAAACTTGACCATGAGGCAAATCATAAGCGTGAAAGTAGGAGCAACCAGGAACACAAACATGTTAAGCATCTCATGTTTATTAGACCGGAACAAAGTACTTCCCCGCCACGTATCCATTACAAATGCACTCCCCATAGCCATGAGTGAGGACATACTGTAGAGCATCAACGGAAACGCCAACAAGGTGGAAAACATGGTTATCCCCCTAATCTCACCAAGGGACTCCTCTTTTTTCACGCTGTAGACTTGCACCGCGATGACAAGCAACAAAAGAACTTGAAAGCAAAACACAAAGAGGAAGCCACAGAATAGAATAGTCACAAGAGTATACCCGATACGAAGAAACTTTTGAGCCATACTTTCGGGCGACATGCGTTTGACCAGAATCTTCTTCTTTTCGCCATCTTCAACTTGCCTCAATATGATTTGGTCCTCATCGGTGTCAATTACACGAAGCAGAGCGCCGCGGTAGTGAAGTGTCGAGGTAGGGATCCTCACTGTGAAATGACTCTCGAAAGGAAGGTCGTCACTTGGTGCACCTGTAAGTCCTGATGACGCCAGAAGCAATTCTCTCTCATCCTTGGTGCTGTCTGCAAATTTGACAACAGCTCTGGGGGCAGCTTCTTCTTCGTTCGCAGTTTCGGCATCAGCATCTTCAACTTTAACATCCTGCATTTCTTCATCTGCAGCCACTGCTTCTTCAATGACTGCATCAGCTTGTTTATCTTCTGGTACAGCGGGAGCTTCTTCGTCGCCAGCTGCAGATTGGGGGGCGTCCACTTCCAGTTCAGCTTCTTCTACATTTCCGTCATTTGCGTCAGAAACATTCGCCGCCGGTGTTTCCCCTGCAGATTCAGGGGTTTCAGGATTGGGTTCAGACATAATTCATACACTGATCAATTTTAATGGAAGCAATTGTATTTATCGAACTGTGGACTGTTTCAGTTACTAACTGTTGCTTTGTTGGGTGTAGATTAATTAATTTGTTCGCATCGATCAGGTCGTGGCGATGAAACATAAAAATCGATGTGATGATAAGAGATGATAAGTTTATCATTACACCGTAGTACATTGAATAGGAAGTCAAATGTTTCTTCAAAGGAGGGTAAATAATAAGCTTAAAATGGATTTTATTATACCCTTGTTTCTATTCTGAGGTCACGTCTTCCCAGATTAAGTTATTCACTGCATAGCCCAAATTTTCAAGAAACTGATTTTCCCTTTTCCCTTTGTTTCCCTGCCAATTTTGCGTGGGTACGATTGTACGATACTTCACGAAAGATGGTTATTCTTCGAAGATGATCCTAGAGCTTTCACATTTAACGGTCACAACGGTAGAGGCCCAAATCGCTATCAGGCGAGAAGAGAGAAGCATTTCTTTATGTCCATCCCTATTTAATTACCTAAATACTGATATTTCAATAAGTGATACTTTAGAAGGTTTAACACAATCACAATGGTTTGGCTCTTTACTCACAAGCAAAAAGCCATCTAATTTTAGTTTTTATGTAACGATGAAAGAGATGCCCAGTCGATAGAATGCATAATGTTTATTACCATACCACTAAAACATCATTATTTGCATCTCCCTTTGTCTCCCTAATAGAAATCATTTAAATTGACTCGACTCCCTTGTAAATGACATAAAGATTACTACTGATTCCTATGTTGAGAAATGCTACAATCTTTGGGACGTAAAGCATGCGCGTACAAGTGGAGGAGGCAATCTGCATTCGTCCGTGAAGCGAGCAAGCAACAGAGCTGAACGCCTGATGAACGATTCGACGAGTGTTTTTGGCGGGTGTCGATGGATGCACAATTAGCATTTTCATGCAACGCAAGATCCAACGACGGCCGTAATCCATAAAATCCTTCGTCTGCAACTCATCCTCTATCGCCTAATCAGCTAACCATGAACTTTGATCTTCTCGACGATGCTATGCTGAACGATGGTTTCGTTAGTGACATGAATTTTGACTTTCAGGGGGGAAGTCTCATGCTCGATGATATTGATGCTATACCCATTCCCGATGATAACGAACAATCAGCTGCTCCTCTTCAGGAGCAACCAAAGCGAGGGATAAAGCGAGGGCACAGTTGGGATGATCTCGTTCGATGCGTCAGTGACCAGAGCGATGGTGACATTACAAAAGACGAGCGTGACGAGCTCCAAGATTTTCTTAAAGAGGTTGGCATTGATGAATCGCCAACTCCCAGCCCTGACACATTTGAGTGCTGGGGTGCCACCATCTCTCCAGTATCAGAGGAACCCAAGGTCGAGCCCGTCGGCCATATGCCGTTTGCGTTCGAACCCGCGCCAAGGGGACCATGGCAGCACATGATGCCTCCTCCAGATAAACGAATGAGAATGCAAATGCCACCCTATCCTCCAGTGTACCCCGTGACACCGCCAGCGGCACCTCATGGCCAGGTGGTACCGATGCCATTGAAGATGCCTAATTTGCCTCCTGTTGCCAGCCCCCCTGCTCCACGCAAGGGGAGGGATAATAACAAAAACCGTACAACACGCCAGTTCGTCCCCTTCGAAGAGATGCAACGTCTCATGGCTGAATACGGACCCATCAAGACACCACGCAAACGCAAAAACAATAACTCTCTCAACGAAGATGGCACTGGTGGTACTGCTAAGATGGAATCTATTAAGAGAAAATTCTACCGTTGGTTCCCCGATTTTGAAGAACGTTTCATCAAGAATAATGATGGCATGACCTATCGGCCTAAGGCAGGCCATGAAAAGGAGGTAGCTTATAGATTGGCGATGAGAAATAGGGACCAGGAGATCTTAGTACATAAGAGGAAGATCGGTAGGAAGTGTGAGTACTAAGGCGAGCGGATTTGATCAAGTGTATTTTACTAGAGGATATTTGCTGTAAGCAACCTTGAATATTAATTATCTCTTGGTGGAGAGTGCGAGATAGATGTACAGACTCATCCACTGGAAACTGCCTGCAATTGTTATGAAATCAGAAAGTGCTTAGGTACGCTTAATGAAGTACTGCTCCGTAAATTAAAACTGAAATCTAACTACAAATACCATTACTGGCCCTTGAAAACCAAAACATATAGTCAATGTTGCAGTGTATCCAAAAACGAGAAGATGAAAAGTAAGTCAACAATAACTACTCGAGATTTACAACTAGATC
>JALLAY010000922.1:0-12202 GCA_036939635.1 Cyclotella baltica
CCCGTGCATCAAACCCCAAGGTCTCTTGCGGTTTATTAAAGAACCAAAGTTTTTCGATTTTTTAAAATGAAATCAACACAACAAAATCAAAGTTTTTAATTGCCTGGGGCACATGTTTTCTAACACTGGAGATTTTATTAAAAAAATTTTACTTTTACTTGTAATATCTCTTGAGTAGGATACCTTGTAGAAACATTACCAAGATACCTTTAATTTTGAATATGTTTCTTGATACCTGATGGATTGTTGAATTTTAACGAGAAGCCATCCTTCCTCTGATTGGATGTCGATGTCAACTTCTGGCTTATTTTGCCCTGTCGCAACAAAACTTGTATCGTTCTGGAAATTGATGCCAATGATGCCGATGCGTGTGACCATTCGTTAGATTGATAAATAATTGATGTTGATGGTTGTCCTGAAAAATGATGAAGAGTTGCATAACTCGGCAAATTTGTCAAGGAGATAAGGAACTCGTTTTTTGTATCTTACAGTGTTCAATTCCTGGTATTTATTGCATCTTTATTGCCATATTTATGAACACTCTTGTGGCTTAGACCCCGCCTGAGCTAACTGACATAGACCTTGCCCGAGCCGCGCGCATGTGATTGTCTTGACTCTATCAAACAAAACCAGCCCATCATCCGAGTGGAGTAGACCCTGTCTGAGCCAACTAAACTAGGGTCTTGAGCCCGCCTTGAGTTAGGGCCAGCCAGGGCAATAAGATTTAATAGAGATGGTGAGAAGGGAACAGCGACGACAGATTGGGCAAGACAACGGACAAAATGGATTTTGGCTAGGAAAGGGGAGACACACCTGGGAGAATTTGTGATTGTGGACAGAATAACCCATAAACTACGTCAAATGACATTCCGTATCTTATGACATTAAGGCCCACTCAGATTAGGTACTTTGAATAAGGTAGATACACACAGTAGAGTAAAGGCACACCTATCTAACCACAGTAGATTGGCTAATAATGTAGGTTGGCTGCATCAAAGACAGTGTTTTTGGATCTTCAAGGTGTATCTGGTAAAGTTGAGATATGTAGTTGACACAGAAGTAACTACAAAACAATAAAAGGCGTCAGTGTGCGAATTACATAAGTTAACAAAACATTTAATACTGGCTGGATCAACTTCTTGATGCAAGTGAAGATTTCTTTGCAGAGAAAAAGTGTTGATTCATATAGAAGGTTTTAATGCTTGAATCAGTCAAGGGGAGGTGACTATTCACGACATTATAAATACTAAGCTTACTGAAGGCTACAAACAATGAACACAACACAAATTTTGGGCCAAATACTACCAACTCAGAACTAATGAAAATGCAATGGCCTAACTATACACAATCCCATCCTCACTACAAACTCAAATAGCTTGCTCCTTAACATCCTCCATCCCAACCCCAACCCCAACACCCTCCTCAACCTCAATCCCAAGAAACTTGGCCAACTCATCCTTCTTCTTCTTCAACCCCGCCATATCCCTCCTAACCTCCATAATAACCTCTTCATCCTCCTCTCCCACCAACTCAGCCCTCATACTCCTCAACTCAGCCCGCGCCTCCTTCCACAAATTTAGATAATGCAACTCTTGCTTCCTACGTTCTTCGGGGCGGAATCCACTTTTTAGAGTGGAGGCGTTGGGATCACGCATCTTGGCTTCGACGCGGATAATGGCGTCGATGGTGTTTTCGTCGAGGAACTCACGACGGGTGCGTTTGACGGCTCGTTTGGTGTCTTTTGGTTCTTCTTCTTCGGCGTCGGAGTCGTCTAGGGTGAGTTCGATGAACTGTAAACAATTGACAATTGAAAACCATGAGCTGAATCAATTGTAAAAGAGAAATGCACAACATATGATCAACAAACCTTGACAAAATCACGATAAGCCTCCCCCTCATCCCATCCCAACTCCCCCCTCATAGCCTCCCACTTCATATGCTTCTTATAAGTAAAATGCCTATTATAAGCATACGCATCCCACCCATCAAAACTCGTCTTACAAATGGGATTACACTTGCATCTCACTATATACTTTGGCTTTTCACCCACTTGCTCCGCGGCGTCGGGACTGAGACGTGGATCATGGTACGCGATAAAGATGCCGCGGTTCCAGAATTTGGTCACGGCTTCTTTGGGTGACAGGGGTTTGGCGCGGTGTTTACGTTTGGGTGGACCGGGATGGGGTTCGGGTGGCATCATGTTTAGGATGTCAACGTCGGTGGCGGGGATGGCGGGGACTGCTATTGCTTCGTCGTGGAGGTCTTGGTTCATCATAATGGTTTGGTGGGGGGATGGGAGGTGGTGATTTGTTGTTGCTGTGGGGGTAGGTCATGGTTGTAATTGTTGGGTTAGTTGGGTTGAACATTATGGCCAAACTATTCTCTCTTAACAATTGCCGCCGTGGCAATCCCACCCAACGGCAAGCCACGAAGCGACGGCCGCGGCCGGCCTCCATCGTCGCTTCCAAACGAAGAGAGTCGGTCCGTCAATGCATCCGCCGCCTACAAACATCAATTATAGCGGCAGTGCGGCAGTCTCACCTTTGTTATTGGGGGGTGTTGCGATTGTAGCGGTTGCGCCTGCGGATTTCCAACGTTTTTGTTTTGTGGGGAAGATCTCGTTTGCGTGGGTTTGCGTTTGATTAGTTTGGGGAGAAACGTTGGCGAGACAACTTGTTCTTCACGGAATGTTCACGTGATTTTGAATAATGTCAAAGCATAATTTCACGTGAATTAGTCATCACTGTCATATGTATCACAGAAGGTATCCTGATATCAGTCCCAGCTCTGCAATGCCTTCCCTGTAATAATAGTGGTTCTCTACAAGTGTCATGATAGGTTTGGTTCCCATGATCTCACTTTGTTTGAAAGTACTGGTTTGAAGGAGTAAAATTGGGATAAACTACATATAAAGTATTACTAGTATTGTTGATTGATTAGCAGACACAATAGAAATTGAGAAAGGAGTGACAGTAAAAGCACTGAATGATTGGATAACATCATTGAAAACTACCATAAACGCTGGTTCTAAAGCATCAAAGGGTGTACGCAACACTATTTGAGGGCAAATGACCGGTATAAGTCTTGACATGCTGAAGCAAATAGGAAATCAATCTATGAATAAGAAGCTCTCTTCAAGGGCTATTCAATGGTATTCGGTCTTTTCATTAAAAATAGTAAGCAATGACAGGAAATTACGACACCCTCTTGAGCGTATGAGTCAAAACCACCTTTTCTAAAGATATTTTATATTCATTCCTCAGTTGATGAAAAGTTTCTTATGACAAAAGGCGTTGCTTCAAAACCAGTGTTTACAGTATAATTAGAAAGGTTGAAAATTCTGGTGTATTTACTGAGCAACTTTAGTCTCTTGTTTTGTCATTCTACCATAAATGATTTAGATCATAAATGATAATTCTTTAAAAAGTCCATTCTTGTAAATATAAAATTAATCTTTTGTGGGAAAGTCATTTCTTGTCTTGCAGTTTTCTTTACAAAGTGTGAATTAATGAAGTGAATATGATGATGAAGAAAAGGAAGTGACAGCTTCTTAACTAAAGTGTGAACGTTGTTTTCTTGATTTAAGCCTGATTATCATATTGTAAGAACAATTGTTACCTAACCTGAAATTATTAATTTCATTCTTGTCATCTTCTGGCTGACAGCCGAGCACCCTACCCGGCTTCGGCTGTCATCCCCTTCATAATTATAGTTTACTCATTTCTATTGCACACATAGTTGCAATAAGGTGGGGAGGTGATAATCGTGAACGGAGAATCACTTCCATCTAGACACTGTTTTAACCTATCTCTACCATGTTACACATGGAAGGATTTGTTGCTAACAACTGTTTTGCCCTGTCCGTTGTCATCATTGACGAATTCAGTTGACCACACAGAGTGTTTTATCTCTACTTCCTGCTAGTCACTTGAGTTGCCATCACCTATTGATCACCACCGTGGTTCTTCACTTGATTCTCTTGCTTCCTTTTAGTTCTTTGCTTGTATCTTGTCTTGTATTCTTCTTTGGGATCAAGTTGTTGTTATCAAGTTTGTCTGGGGGGTTGATGATTTCATGGTACACACAATGGTGATCAATAGATAAGTAGATATTCATTGGCATCGGTGAGGATGTTGTTGCCCTTGGGTATTGATCAGATGTGCTCAGGATTGGTTAAGCTCTGATAAACTGCTAAACTAAGCTACACTTTTGGAGCACAGTGGTTTGTTGGGCATGGCATGACATGGCGTGGCAAGGTTGTGTGTATTTTGGATGGGGTTGAATGCAGTTTGTTGGTGGCGAGGCTGCAAAACTTCGGGCTGTCTTTACTCTTCCAGATATATGACTGTTTCGGTCATACAGTTGGGAAGGTGAAACATCCGAGTACAGACTGTGAGTCATTTGATGGGATATTACTGACATCCAGGTATCGGGTATTTTGTGGGGGATTGAATGCATATTGTATTCTGTGCATTGCTTGAGATATGTCTTCAATGGGGTTGGCCTAACTTCTGTTGGTTTTCTTTTGGTGCTGGCTAATTTTAAACTGATGGAGCTCTTTTGTTGCCCTTTTAGCCTATGTTACCTCTTGAAAGGGCTTGCATGATTATTATACGTACCCATACTTGCTTTCCCCGTGCTTCTATTAGGGTTTAGCAAGTCCAACCCCACTCAAAACGACATTTGAAATAGAGAAAAGGTGGTTACCCCCATTTTTTTGTATTGGGTTGCTGACTGGGATCTTAAGGCAATAGGACCTTGAGAGCTTTAGGTTCATGATCATTTGGGGTTTAGATTATGTTTTTGTTTTAGTGATGAGTGGTTTAAGTAATTCTAACTTATTCTAACTATGTATTGCTTGTCACAAGGGTATTGGTTCAAATGTCATTTATGTACACATGTGACGTATTCCCTCCTAAACAGCTAGATAAGATGCCAGTTAGCGGAGGTTGAATGATCCTTGATTTCACTTGTGCCAACCAACCAAAGTTTGAGAGGATGTGGGTAGGTTTTACTCCCATCATCTTGGTGTCTACCGTATTATTGTTTATTTTGTATATGTAATGTTTTAGCAGTAAGAAAAGCCTATAACAGGCTCATAACCTGAGAAGATGTGGGTAGGTAACTCCCATCATCTCAGCGTCATTCATGATCAAGATAGTAGAATGAGAGAAAGGCGAGTAAGCTAGTAGTGGTTACTCTACTAGGTACTACTAACAAAGGTCATTTTTGGCCTCCCGTCATATTCTTAACCCTGTTCTCCCTTTGCATAATCCTCTGATCATTGCACAAAGAAACCTGGATACACTCACTGCTAGTAGGCACTTGGCCAGATCAACTCAATCACTGGAACACATTGACCATGAGCAACATCCTAATCTTCTCAATCCCTCCTCTACCTCGAACGATGATGGTGTCTCACTGTCGTTGGCTCTTTGTCAGTGTTACTCGGTACTTCTTTGCATCTCTGTCAGCATTATGATATTCAGGGCTCATCAACCGTTGGTAGATAGGTTCCCATGGTCTCCTGATGACTGTCATGGTGATAACAGTAGGAGATTAGAGTGAGTTTGTAGGAAAAAGGAATAATCTATCTATCTACTCCACCTACCACTAAACTACTCCTACCTATGTACAAGTTCAAGTGAGCGAGTCTTGTTGATTTGCAATTTGCACGTGCACCAAAGTCCAAGTTGAATCCGTCACGTTCTTCACCATGTTCTTCCTCTTGGCAGAATTATCTGTACATCACGGCCAGAGGCCAGCCAGAGGCAACAATCATTGCACAAAAAAGAAGCCTGTCTACACTCACTGCTGTCACATTCTTTTGCAACAGCCACTCAGCTCAATTACTCTCACATCAACCATGAGCAACATCCTAACCTTCTCCATCCCCTCAACCTCCTCCTCCGAAGACCCCCACAAAATCCTCCTCCACCAATCCTCAAACGACGACATCAACCAAGGCCAAAACGAAACCAACACCGGTTTCATAATGTGGCCAAGCGCCGTCCTACTTTCACATTACATTTCGAAAAACCCCTCCATCATCCTCGGCGATGACGATGGCTCTCCACAAGGTGATGTATTGGAATTAGGTGCAGGCTGTGGTCTTGTGGGATTAACCGCTGCTGCGTTACTACATCGTGATAACAATGAGGATAAAGTAATCTTTACTGATTATAATCCAGCCGTGTTGGATAATTTACAAAAGAATGTAGAGTTGAATGAGTTTGATGTAGATCATAAGGTTTTGGGTTTGGATTGGTTTGATCAGGAGGAGCATCAAGAGTTGCTGCGGCAAAGACCGCAGGAGGATAATGGGTTGGCTGATGAAGAAGCCGCAGCTGCAACGTGGGTGGATGTCCGAGGTAACGAACACGCCCAGGTACGGTTGATACTAGGAGCAGACTTACTAGTCTGTACCAATGATGCAGACTTGGTAGCATCAACGATTGACTGTGCCTTGATTCGAGGTGGGAAGGCTTTCCTAATGGGAGCAGGACAAGATACACGATTTGGCGTGAGGAACTTTCCCGAGGCGTGTCGTCAACTAGGGCTGATGGTGACTGTCCACGAAGATTATTTGATGCATTCGAATGACTGTGATGACATGAATGAACAAGTTGATGGAGAGAGACAGCTCATGGATGAGCTTGAGTTGGGTGGGTATAATCAGAGAGCTTCGACTATGGGGCATGATTTCACGTTTTTTAAAATCACTAAACCGATGATGGGAGAGGCTGCTGCTTAGAGCGGCATTGTGTCGTGAGATGATGGGAATATCGTCTGAAATGTACCTCAAGAGATGATGAATTGTACTTATGTTTCATTAACTGTGTTTCTATTGTTTTATGTGTCAAGTAACATCTCATTGTATTTTGGTGTTAATTGCCTTCTGCTTGAGTGTGGCATTGTGGCGAGATGATAGAAATGTTGTAGTATTGTAAGTACAATAAATATCTTAACATTACATTCACTGTAATTCTATTTCTTCATTAATATCCAATATATTACTATATCAACTAATGAGATTGCAAAACATTATGATATCATTGTGTTGGGTGCAAATTGTCTGATGCTTGGAGTGTAGCATTGCAGCATGAGTCACAATAATTGAATGTACAGAAAGTACCTTAATGTTGCATTAACTGTGTTTCTATTGTTTCATGTGTCAAGTTACATGTCATTGTATTTATATTTAGTGCTAATTCGAATTGCCGTCGCGAGTGATGGAAATAACACTATGATTTGGTATGAGGTATTAGTACTAATCTTTCGGTTTCTAACTATGTGTCTGCGTGCTACTTTGAGTGTTCCTTAGCATTGTAGTAATAAACAAAAAATTAAGGTTATCCTAACTGCAAAGAAGGTAAATCAATCAATCAAATCATTTTCCTCTTCCAACCACATCAACAACTCATCAACCTCATCCTGATCACTGACATATTCACCTTTACTTTGAATTTGTGTTGAAGCGAGTAATAAATGATCTCTTTCATGTGCCAATGCTTCCACCTTTCTATTCACCACCGCTAGCTCAGACTGAGTAATTGCAAGAGTGTCTGCCAATTCAGTGTTGGTGTAGTAGAGTTTTTGTGCAAGAGTGCCCAGTTCAGGTGGATGGACATCGTCAAATGTCATTAAAGGTGGCCTTTTTTGTTCTTGTACATCACCAGTGTCACTATAAATGCTTTCATCTTCATCAAACACATCATAGCAAGTGAATTCATTTTGGTCATTTTTCACTTCTTCGAGGTCCACATCTTGTTCATGTGATTCTTGTGGTACATCAACCTCTTTTGGATCATCTACAGTGACTTCAACTGCAATTGGTTCCTCCTGCAAGTCTGTTGCCTGCGACTCTGTGGCTGAATTCATACTGCGAATCATGCGCTCTTTCTTTGCATTTGGACTAAGGTACTTCTTTACTCGCCCAAGACAGTCTGCACTCTCTTCACTTTTATTTGTATTGTCGTCGCTATTCGCTGAAACTATCGGGGCTGTAAAAATTTTTAGCTCCTTCCCAACAATAGAGTCACTTCCACTTATCCTTGGCTGCAAGCACACAACATCAGGTCTGGTTAAATTGGAGCTAGTGTGTTGAGTTTGATTAGAAGGAGTTTGGCTGTCTTCATCAAGCATTCCATTGATCATCTCTGTGTTTCCCTCTGCTTTTGTTCTTGATCGTCTTGAAATGATGTCAAGAGCTGTTCTAACGATATCATCAACTTCTGGAGAAGGAATAACGAGATCTTTGGTGCTTGCCATACTTTCATCATCAGCCTTTTTGGCACGAGGTTCTCTCTTAATGCGGTCAAGGCTGAACTTGGTAGCTTTGTTTCTCCTGGCCTTCACAACTGCCCATTTCTTCACTCGAAGGTAGCGCTTCTTACTACTCCTTGAAGCACGAAAGGCTAAACCAACACTTTTAACCTCATGTGAACGAATGTTATCGTCAACTTCCTCCTCTTTGTTGTCCAAAATGGATCCTTCTTCAGCAAAAATACTGTTGTCATCATCAGATTCATCCCTTGCCAATAGATGCCTACCCTCTTGTTCAGGTGTATCGGCTTCCAATGCAGCTTGTTTGAAATCATCAGCACTATTATCATCTTCAGACTCCTCAGCCACCTCTTCGTCCACCGTGTGGAGCTCCCTTGTTACCAATGAGTGGACATACCTGACATCTCGGCTCTTGTCGTCAAAACCGAAGCATTCGGATCCCGTAGCAGAAGCAGCATCATTTAATCCCGATGGTGACCCCGCAAGTCCGTTAGTGGCCCCCGACCATTCAAGATCCCAAAAGTTTTTAAGCGCATCAAAGTTTGCTTCAGTCCCGTCATCAGATACTACACTCATCGTTCTACTTGATTCATGTTGGATGTTAAAGTCGCTGACAAAACTTGCACAGTCGACTGATACATTATCACAATCCACCAACGGTTCGTCTTCAATTATTGAATCCGAGGTGTTAGTACCTTCGCCGTGTTTTGGAGTGAGATCAAAGCCCTCAGCCGTGGCAGCACTAAGTGGAGAATCGCATTCATCATTTGAAACAGACTCAACATATTCTGCGATGTCTTTAAATCGGTCACTTAGATGGAATGAACTAGATGGAGAAGATGGGCTAGTGGGTACAGTGACTACAGGATAATTGTCAGTTGGCTGATCTTTGGTAGTTATCGGTTCATGGTCAGTACTTTGTGGTTCTTCATCGTATTCGCTTTCGTCACTGACCGTATCTAGCATACTGATCTCCGGATACTCAAAATTAAAATGAGGCCCTCCTTCCTCAGATGGCGTGTTTGTTGGAGTGCTTGGGGGAGATAAAGAAAGAACCCTGATGATTTCTTCAGGCTGGCTGGGAGATAACTCGTTGACCTTCTCAGACACTTCATCAGATGGTGCCGGAGATAAAGAAAGCACCCTAATCGATTCTTCTGGCTGGCTGGGAGTTGTAATTGGGGTGCGTGCAGGAGATAAAGAAAGTGCTGTAACTGGTTCTTCTGGCTGGCTGGGGCATAATTCATCTTGAGAGTCGACCTTCTCCGATACTTCATCGGATGACAGGTAAGAAAGTGCTCCATCTATTTCTTCTGGTTGCATGAGAGATGAAGCGACTTGTAAGTTGACCTTATTCGATACTTCATCAGATGGTGTGCTTGTTGGAGTACTTGGGGGAGATAAAGAAAGTGCACCAAGCAATGCTTCTGGCTGAGTGACTTGTGAGTAGGCCTTATCAAATACTTCATCGGACGGTGAGTATGTTGGAGTGCTTGGGGGAGATAATGAAAGTGCTCCAATCACATCTTCGGGCTGAGTGGGAGTGGGAGATAATTCTTCTCGCGAGTGATTCTTCTCAGATGCTTGCAAAAGCTTGTTCTTCGCATTGGCGTTAACAGAGCAGCTACCGAAAGGTTGGGAGAAGAAGCTATCATCGTCATCATCCTGTGGCTTCCAGTCATCACTTGCCACAAAGCTCTGGCCACGTGAATCGGGAGTTGCAAGTAGACGATGCATCTCTTTGTGTTCTTCTTGTTGCTTGGGTGATAATGCTTTGTGTGAGTTTGCATCACTTGGTGACTTAACAGTCAAGTTCTTGGTACCAATATGGACTGTGCAGCTGCCAAAAGACCGAGAGTAAAGACTATCATTGTCATCTAGTGGACTCCCGCCATCCCTAGCCGCAGGACTATCAGAATCTGGCGATGACACCTCTTCACGCTCTTCAGGCTGGGTGGGTGACACGAAGTGTTGAGAGAACAGGCTTTCCTCGTCATCCTGTTGCTTCCATTCGTTACTTGCCACAAAACTATCCCCACGCGATTCCGGAGTAACAAGTACCCGCTGCTGCACTTCATCACGTTCTTCCAACTCATTTGGAGACAATTCTTCCGGCGAGGTGACCTTCACTGGTGTTTTTGGAATCACATTCTTGGCCTCGACATTAACAGTACAGCTACCAAAAGGTTGAGAGCAAAGACTATCATCGTCCTCTTGTGGTTTCCAGTCATCACTCGCCACAAAACTCTGCCCACGTGATTCCGGCGTGACAAGTACCCGCTGCTGCTGCTCCTTGTTTTCCTCCTCCTGCTGCGTAGGCTCCTCAAGCGAATTGAGCTTCCTCGGCCCATTCATAATAGAACGCTTCACATCAACATTCACAGTACAAAAACCAAAAGGCTGGGAATACACACTATCAGTCTCATCTTGAGGTTTCCAATCATCACGGATTCGAAAGCTTACTTCCGACTTTTCATCGGACTGCGGACTAGTCTCTGCGAATGCCTGAAATGGCATCAACTGTACTTGTGGTGTTGTAGGTACGTCTTCTCCGCTTTCTACGCCGGACTCATTAAACACCTCATCGTCAAAATTTCTCACTTGCAATCCAGCAAAAGACGCACCAGAAGTTGTACTATCCTCACTCTCAGTAGAAACAAGCGTGGGAACTTGGTCATTCTGCTCCAACAAAACATTGTTTGCCATAAATTTCGGCTCTAAATCAACCCTTGCAACGGGAGAACTAATCCCACCAAGTAAAATGACATCCCCATGATCAACGGGAGTGACCACCACGGGCTTTTCGGAAATGAGGAATTTTCGTTCGGTACTTGATGAAGTATTTTCGGTGGAGAATGTCATGGTATGAGGAGTTGGGGAGTCGTCAAGTGGTGATAGTGGTTGCTCATCTTGTTGTATTGTGATGTCTTGCACGGGGTAACTACTTTCATTGTGGATAGAGCTGCGAACCTTTACTTCATTGACACTGCAGTCTTTATCAGCTCTGACAAAGTGCACACCGTGAAAAATCGAAGATGCATCACTTGAAGCTTTGCTACCCTCACTACCATCAGGAATGTGAAGTTGATACGCGTCATTCATTTCCTTGACGGATTTTACTGAGGCTATTGACATTTCGTCGTTGTTTGTTTGTACTAGACGAGAAGCGGTGGCGTTATTCATGGTAGACTTGAACTTGTCAGCCGTTGGCGTTGACACATCCTCTTTGACAAACTTAACTCCATCAACATCAGAATCAGTCCCAGACCTAACCGAAGAGGAGGCAACCGACCCATCCTCATCTCTGCTAATCTCCACCCCATGCAAATACGAACTAACACTAGTCCTATCGGGTGATGACACTGATAATTCATCCTGTATCCCATCCAACAATTTGACAGTGTTCTTGTCAATGTGAACATCCCCTTGTTTGGTAAAGTAGACCCCGTGCAGGTACGATGTTGACGTGGCGTTAGAGGAGGATTTGGCCGAGGTCAACGAAACATCGTCTTCTTTGGTAAAATTCACCCCATGCAAATAAGAACTGGCATTGGTTTTGGACGATATAGAAATTTCATCTTCTTTGGAAATGTGTACCCCGTGTAAGTACGAGGAGACTGAGGTTATACCGGTTCCTAAAGAGGCTTCGTCGTGATTCGTCGAGGGGTTGATGTGGACTCCATGGAGGTAGGAGGAACTGGTGTTGTCGAGGGAATGGTCGTCGGGTAGATTTAATCTAGCATCTCTCTCTTTTACGGATTCGACTGACTTATCCTTGACTGTTTCACCCTCTACATCCATGACGCAATCAGACACAACAAAGCCCTCATCCTGCACCATATCACTGCCTTTAGTAACCTCTGCATCACCGCCATCCCCCACCTTGTCACTACTCCCATCACTACTACCATCACTC
>JALLAY010000923.1:0-12193 GCA_036939635.1 Cyclotella baltica
GGTAATTCGGCATAGGAGTTAATAGTTTGTCGAGATGTTGTTGTGTTCAATCTTGGTTCAATAAATAGGTGGGAACTCGGATTTGATCTTAAATTTTGGGTGACATGCTTTGAAGACACGCAGCTTCAAACTGCATCCCTTCTAAAATGTCAGTTGTGAAGTGACTATGGCTGTGATGATGGACTATGTTATTGGCAGCTTATGTATCTGTAACCAATAGTAATGTTGAAACCGCGGAGCGAGTAACTATTTTTCACCGGCAACCAACCTGAGTTGGCATGCTTCGTGTGGCATCAGCATCACCACAACAAGAGGTCTTGCTTAATCAGTCATCTATTTTCACCGGCAATCAACCTGAGCTGCGTGTTTTGTGTGGCATCAGCATCACCACAACAAGAGGTTCTCTTACTCAGTCCAGGTTGGAGGAGTGCCCATCTATGGTTATTTTGCACGCTGATCAGATCATAGAGCTGTATGAATCTTATCTTGCTAAATATGAGTTCGAATGCCTATTTCTCAATGAACAAGCAATTTGAAAAATACCTTAAAGTTTCACAAGAGAAAGCAACGAAGACCATTAGTAAAGAGATTCAGCAAATCCATGGCGTGTAAGATTTCGACTGATAGGAGAAGCTCACAAAAAGACTTTCACGTCTCCAATGTACATCAAATCATTTAAGCTTGGTGGCATGGTGAAGAGTAAAGACAGATGGAGAACCTGAAAGCAAAGACTGCATGCCTTCAAAAGCAAAGTATCATTACCAATGATCTTACTTGCAGGGCTTATCATAACATATCTAATTGATGCTCTCAAAGGAAAAGATGATGTGATAGTGAATATTTGAGAGACATTTCTCCAAACCAAGTGCATGAAAATTTAGAAGTCCATATTTTGATCAAAAAATGGCTAAACTCATGGTTGATTTAGGAAAAAAACTAAAACTCCCATGTTTCTAGAAACAAAGGCAGAAGGAGTAGTGACAAACGGATAGCTCCCAATTTTTTTTGTCACTGCTTGTGTAAAATGAAGGTAAACTACAGATAATAACTGCCACTTATCATAATCATAGTTGCTGACTTCTCTACCAAGCTTACAGGGATGGTAAGTTTTGTAGTACAATCATGAATTGTGAATGTGATAAATGTGGCAGACAAAAAAGAAGAGTTACAAATATATTTAGAAAGTAATCCACAGCATCATCTGGATCAAAGCAGAAAAAAGATGTTGCCAGCAATCCCACCCAAGAATTTGTTGTGAACCAAATTTGTAGCAGGAGTTAACCTGGGCAGACAAGGTATCCAATATATCCAACTCAGAATCATCCGAGGCATCTACCTCTAGAAGCCTCAAAGTCAAAGTGACCATAAACCAATAACAAAGTAGCAGATAACAAAGTTACATAGGCCAGTAGCTGAATGAATTGGGAAATCACTGAGATCTCACAATTCAACTATAATCTAGTAAATCATCACATATTGTACTGATTGAATTCCTCCTGTTGGGGTTTGCTTGAAACGGAGATTGCCTGCTTTGTCACACTGATGGATGCATGTCCTCTCCACCAGCTTCACGACCTCATGTGCTTTGTCATTTTTAGGCTTCAATGATTCCTCAGATATCACCATGAGTGGACGCATTCAATGCCGTTTTTGGCCATGTAGTCATCCTCATGATATTACTGTCAGGCATTTCTTTGACAAGAATCATGAGCAAATTTTGCATTTGAATACCGAGGATTTGTATCTTGACCAAAATCAAGAAAGGGGAATCATTCATACCTCAACCTAAAAATGCATCAGGGCTATCTTAGCTTAAGCGTAACTGTCATCAGTAATTATATTCTTCACTCAGACAGCTGGGGGTACCATTTCATAAACTGCTCCACCATTGCCTCAAAAGTCTTATCTAAATCATCATTTGTAAACACCCTATCAAAATTACCCTCTCCCATCCCATAATCTAATTCCTCCTTAGCATTCCCAAGTCGTTTTAAGATCGCCTCCTCTTTTTCTGTACCACGTCCTCTCAATCGCTTCTCAAGCTCTTCCATTGATGGTGGAGCAACGAAGACGTAAAGTGCATCAAGACTACTCTTTTTGACGTTCCTCACCCCTTGGACGTCAATGTCTAGAATGCAGATTTTACCCTGATCACGAACACTTTCCACTGCTTCAACACTTCATGAGGAAACCGAATGTTGAATGTCAAGCTTGTATTAATTCGCAGAATTAAAAAGGATACAGTTAAACCATACCTGGTACCGTAGTAGTTTTCATGGACATTGGCATACTCAACAAATTTTCCTTCGTCAATCTCCTGCTTTATTTTATCCACCGTGGTGAAATTGTAATGCACCCCATTTTCTTCGCCTTCACGTGGGTTACGTGTTGTATGACTGACACTAAAGCCAAAATGCGATGGGAACTTTTTTCGCAGGAGTTCAATGAGTGTCCCTTTTCCTACACCTTTATTGGGATTTGCATAAGGGGGTCAAGGGGTGAAAAATACGTTGGCTTGAAGCAGATAACGTCAGGCATTGAGGCACAACGTACCACTTGGACCAGCAATGACTACAGGTCGAGGCAATGAGGAGGCAGACATGGTAACACTGTGGTTTTAGTTCTAGTGACGGATACCTACGCGGAATGAGCCCAACTTCTCTGGTGTTTGGTGCTTGTTGGTGCCTTTCCTTGTTTGATCGGCGTCCTTTTGACCGCTGTTGACTGCCGGTGGACTGTTGATGGCTTGGGATTTCGGATTTCATGATGTTGATGGGTTGATGGTGGCTTAGATTTCTCATGGTATCTTTCGTAGCGAATAACCGTTTGGATGGAAAAAATCCTAAATGGTGCATCTACGAATTGAGAAATGGCTGCCAATCTTTCCCAAAAAGGTATCTTTGCGACCGACTTTTTGTCGCCGGTAGCATGTTTGTGGGCAAATCAAAGCGTTCAACCGATCAATCTACCGCCAACAAGATGATTGCTGGGGTAAATTAAGAAAGGAAACATCAATTACGTAGGTTTGCTAGCGGATGGACCGACAGCGGGCGATCAATGTATTGCAGATTTCGGCCATCGATTATGTATGAGAGGGTCATAAAATCCAAGTCACTTTGTTCAACATCTTGGATATAATTGAAATACAATGGTAGGAAACGAATGTATTTCTTGTTGGTTTGATTGTTGCTTGATAAATCTAATGTCCTTCATCGTACGCCATATAGCCTCCAGTTCTCAAACCCGAAGAATCTAAAGTTGACGGATTGGCCTTCCTCGGCCTCTCCCTCGCCCGCAAACACGATCGCGGCCATCCCGATAGCATAACCCACCAGACTGCATTCGACTTTAACAATATCATTGATCGCGATTATGAATATGTGGCGTCGACTAATGACGATGGGTGGCTAGTGGGTGGCGGTGAACCTGGTCCTCCCCAGTCGTACAAACTTCCCGCGAAGGATTCGGCACATGTGGAGATCATGAGGATTGGAACTTTCAGAGCTGATTGGGGTGGTATTACTGAGAAGGACCTCATTGAGTAAGTGTAGAACATATCGTTTGGAGATATTTCAATAGTCAATGTTAAACTTACCTTCTTTCATTGCGAATGCCGAAGTGTTATGCAATCCGGAAAAATTCTTATCCCTCAAATTGAAGTCCTTCCCACTGGAGTGGTAGCCAACCAAGACATGCCTCCTGAGCTCGAAATCCGTTTCGATATGCCATGGGGTCCGGACTTTGAGTCGATTGACGCCCCATTGCCACCAAACTGGCAACTGCGTTTTATCCATAACCAGTTGTTCAAGCACTTCTTCAACCCCAGCCGTTTCTGTCCTGGGGCGTTTCACTCAACGATTGTGAGGAAGGCAGAGTTCCGTTCACCGAGCGTAAGTTAGAGCCACAGCATGTCTGGGTTTTGTTAAGCTTCTGTTATCGTTGCCAATACTAACTTTCCTTTTTCACGAACCACAGCACAGGGATGCCTTTTTTGCCATGTGTGATGCAGTTCTTAAGAAGTGGAAACTAGCTGGGCCAAAATCCCTGAATGACGGAGCATGGGATGTTGATGGAAAACCGCTAGCCAAGCCAGGCGCTTACAACTCTGGTCTCTGGTTGTTCCAAGACCGTACCAAAATCACACACTTCTTCCCTCCCAACTTTCTCCCACCTTATGACACGAAAGAGAAGAGGGAGATTATCTTGAGCTTTCTCACAGAGGAGTGGGATGAGGATAAGTTGGAATGGAAGAAGGCTGAATACCCAGCACAGGACTCCGGTCCAATTTCTCAAGCCCCACACAAGTTCTTTGAATTTTGTGGAAATCCGATCGAAACTTTGCTTCGTGGGGGAATGAAGTGAGGCGATGAAAGAATGCATAGTTTTGTTTAGTACCAAAAGCTGTTTGGCATGACTTGGTACATGCCAGATAATGCTGTTAGATGTTCCGAGCCTTATTACAAAATGTTTGTAGCGAGAAGTTATTCTCTGATGTTTTGTCCCAGCATAAGCTGTACAGATTTATTGTAGACAAAAGATAAAGTGAAATAGGGATGATTAGTTGTTACTTTATTTTTGTCCAACAAAACTGACTTATCAGATAATTTCATGGACAACCTAAATCTCTTTGCGTAAGAGTTCGAGGATGAATTGCACAATCCGGCATTTATTGTTTTGTTTTGCTCAGGACAGTAGACCTCATAGAATAACAGATAATTTTAATAGGGACAACTCTTAAGAGTTCAAGAATGAATTGCACGAACAGGCTGTTCATAGAAAACCTGCATCTCTCTCTGCGTAAGAGTTCAAGGATGAATTGCACCAACATGCATAGTGTTTGTTCAGCTCAAGGCAATAGACCTCATAGATTGTGATAATTATTTAAATGAGGACAACTCTAGTCGTTACTTAAGTTTTGTCTAACTCATTATTATGTAATGGTACATAACGTGTTATTCATCCTCACTAAGCCATCCTCATTTTCTATATGCAACAGCAGTGTTCAGTGTTCAAGCATTCATTATTCTACACATACACAGTAGATTTAATCCTTTTCCAGGCTCAGGACCCCTCATCTAAATTCGGCAATTTCAATCCTGCTCTAGCCGCAGCCCTACGACTCAGTTCCTTCGGAGTCAATTTGACATCAGCCCCCGCATCCAGCTCGTGCAATCTCGCCCTCTCGGCCAAATCAGTTTGTAATGTTAAGAAATCACTTGCCATGTGACGGAGTGTAGCAGCTTTATTGGAAGGGAGATCTATCGATGCTCGGTACTGAGTAATTATGTGTTGACGTAGGTTTGGTTCAGTGGTATTTCCAAGAGACGTTGAAGAAGAAGGTGATGATTTTTTCAAGAGTCGTAAGATGCCACGGAGCACATGCAGCGGTGGCGGAGTTGTTGTCGATGGCATGATTAATTAAGATATATACTTAAATCTTTGGCAGAGATGCTAAGGGGGGCGTGCGGCGAGGAGGTAGGTCGTTCGACGGTGACTACGGTGACCTACGGTGGGTGTCGTCGTCGGTGAAGGGCTGTGGCTGTGAGGGGGAGGGGGGGGGGAAGAAAATAGAGGAGGAGTCAGGAAGATTTACCTTTAATTTTATACATATCTCGGAAAAATATAATTAGAAATAATGGAGTTAGAAGGTAACCATCAACTGTTATCGCCATCAATCTCTATCAATCATCAATCTTCTTCTTGACCGTCAACCTCACAATCTCTCACAATCATTCGTACCATGGAACGCAAGGCATACACTAGCTCTAGAGTCTTGAGTTCAGCTCCTTTCATACCCGCGAGGTCCAACTCCAACATAAAAAGTGAACGCCTCATCATCTATATTTCCACCTTGACCATCATGCTCTACATTTCGCGAGCTAATGCATTATTGCCAGGTCTTCAAACTTCATTGGTCGCAACATCGCGAGGACAAGTCTCTTATTCTTGTACGTCTTCCCTATTACTAATTTTACGTGTACAAACTATTAATTGGCACCTATCCCCTCATTGTTTTGCTATTACACACTAATCAACTAGTTTTGCAACAGCATGTAAAGGCAACACGCAGTCACGTCATCCAGAACACACCGATATATTTTCACAAAATTTTAACATGTAGAAATGCTCTTCGACCATACAGGCAAGATGAATACCAGAACAGCACCAAAAAACACACACAAAAGAGAAAGAAATCAACAACGTCTTTTAAACTGCAGCCACCAGAAATCATCTTTTCTAACAATCACTTACTTGTAGTAAACAAGAACCCTGGATGGAAATCACAGCCGGGCGAAGGATCAGGCAAAAGCAACTCACCTGATCCGAAATGCCTGCTTTCATACTTACAAAAACAATGTCTCGGTGGAGGATCACAACACAACTTCTTGACTCCTACCCACAGATTAGACCAACCATGTTCTGGGGTTTTGATATTTGCAAAAAATGGAAAGGCGGCTAGCCGGGTGCAAGTTGCTTGGTCGAAGCAAAAAGTGAACAAAATCTATTGGGTTGTTGTAGAAGGAGGAATTTCGGGTAGGGCTGGTAAATTGAGTGGTTTGGACTTGCTGCAAAGCCGATCTAGCAAATTGTCAAAAGGCGCATATCGTTTATCTGCAGTGGTTAAGAACAATTCCAAGTCAAATATTGGCAACAGGGGCTCAGTTAGTGTGAAAACAATACATCCTTCACAGCAAAATTATACAGAAAAAGGAGGCACTGGTAGATTATGCCATATTGAATGGAAACATTTGTTACGACTGCCTGATTCTGAATTCTCTAACACGAGGCATCTCCTCTCTGTCAAGACAGACACTGGAGCAAAGCATCAAGTTCGGGCTTTGTTAGCAATAGCTGGTGGGGCCCCAATTGCTGGAGATCTACGATATGGAAACAATATACTTAATGTGAACCAGGATGGAGGCAGAGTGCATCAGCCATTGCAGGATCAGTCAGTTGCATTGCATGCTCGTTATGTTTTCCTTCCGACCGTTTCTTTGGGAGGGATGGAGTTTTTAAAAGATGAACCCTTTGTTGCTGACATCCCGAAAAGTTGGAGTGATTTATTTGGAGTTACTGAAAATGATGTCATGCATTTTCATTTCTAGATTTGTAAATAAGTAAATGTTTCTCGCAACAATAATCAATACAGTGATCGAGACTTGAAATTGTCATCCCTTATTGATCACTCTTAATTCCTCTGCACCTACACTATCCAAAGTAAACCAAACATCACTCTGTGTAAAATCTGCCTGCATAACAAAGGAATATGCCCCTTCACGAGAACTATACACACTCCAGTCCCACAACGAGATCAAATTGTATCCAAAAGAAGCAATATCAGCAAATGTATCAGCAACTTCTGATCATGCGACATTCAGACTTTCCCAAAAGTCTACCGTGATTCACTCACTAATCCGCTCACAAATTAAGCCTCTCTACGACCATTCTCATTTTTTTCACACATTCACCGCTCTGAGCGTGATCCGATCACAAAATAATACGATTGGACATGCCCTTGCACCCATAGCAATGTAGTTTTACCCCGTTCACGGGTATGATGAATCACAAAATGACTGCCGCTGCCACAGAATGAAAATCCCACAATCGCACAATCTAAGCCGCTCAAAATATTCTCGAGAGCGGATTAGTGAGTGAACCACGGTACTCTAGGGGTAATTTCAACAATTGCATTTTTTTATGAGATGGTTCGAAAAGGAATGCAGTGAGCCCCGTAGAACATCTCTTTAATTCCCTTCTGTGTCAACTTTCATCATGACAATAGGTTGCTTCGATCCAATGAATGCCACCAACGAAAAGACACGAGCAGTGGCATCTCCTTCGTCAAATGTATTCTTTTCACGAGCTTCCTGAGGATAATGCCTTGTCATCGTAAAAGACATGTATTGCATAAATATTTCGTTTGGTAAATAAAGCACACAAGAATTGGAACCAGTACACAGAAAAGAAACATACCTTGATATTGTCCTGATGGGACTTTGAATGATGATTGTGTTGAACTAATTCCATAAGGAATCACCCTTCCACGATTTGTAAATTGGTTGATAACAATAGCATTGTTGATAAAACGATGACAACCTGGCTGCAGATCAAAGAATAGAGCGTGACAGTTCATCTTCAACGCCGTTAGACCATAATAACCAGCATTTTCTCCCACATCAAGCATAAGCCCTTTACCCGTTTGGTTGCCATTTTGACAGTATCTTTTAAACACATGAATCATGACGGCGGTAACTCTCCGTTCACCCCTAGTTCTGCAAACCCACTGTGATGCAGAACCTCGCCCTAAATGCATATAAAATGGATATTTTCCATCGGCTGCACAGGTGTATTTGACAACATTGTCATCCTTCTCAGGTTTATACTGAGGTTCCATGATCATGGAGGCATTGAAATATATATATTTATACTATTTTTGGTGGAGCAAGATTTGACGGACTCTTGAAGATTCTGATCTTTGGCTGATTGACTGTCGCATCCAAACCCATCATCATGTTTCGTCAGTAAGATAATTCATGCTCGAGATACAACGAACAAACCACAATAGCACACACGGCAAGGAACAGCAATTGTCTTGATAGCCCATGTTCACATCAAACAACTCAAACCCAGTAGCAGCGACCGGGATTGAATGTGGAAATATCTAAAGGTAATTTATAAAATGAAATGTAAGAGTACATAGCTAAAATCAAAAATACCTTACGAAGATGGTTCGCTTATCTTGGCGGGAAAAACCAAATGTTCACACACGACCGTGACCTACATATGGTACCGTGCGTGACCTAGCCACATGATGACCCTCACTGACCGCCCGAGCGACCCTCACCACTCTCACACCCACCCTCTCACCATTAGGTTGTTTTCTGTCACAGATAAAATTTGAAACAGATAATTTTTATATTGCTTCCAATCTAATTCCTATGTTGGCTCCCGGTACTAATGGCCTCCCACAGATAATTCTTTCTCTCTCACAGATATCTTTTGAAGATTGGTGTCATTTTTTGGCTACCTTTACCTTTTTCATTCAGTAGTTTTTATTTTTTTCCTTGATTGAAGTCTTGAAATGAGAATCTGCAAATGTCTCATGGTCTGAAGAACATTTACACATTATCTGTGACACAATATCAGATTATCTGTGAGAGCTACCCATAGACGACTATTTTCATAAGGTATTTTTATCGTCACATTATTAATTTATCTGTCTCTTCGCCTAACTCCAAACCGAACGTGGCTTCTTACTGGGCAACTTCCCGGCATCACTAATGCTTGATAACTTTTCTTGTGACAGTCTCAAAGTTGATGTATCTGTGTAAAATTCCTGTACATTGGACAATTGTCTAATAACCATTGCTGCTCGGACCAGAGTGTTTGGCTTCCCCTCCAATTTTAATCCCAAAAATGTCATTCTGTGAAGCATGAGCAAATCGCTTATTCCATCCAGTATGACTATGTATCCCCCCTTAATCTCGTAACAAAAAGTTGGCTCCACCTCGTACATGTCAGTGTTTTGCTGAGCACCATCCTGGGAATTCATTACCTTGAAACACATTTTCATTGGGCAATTTCCATATGATACAACAATAACATCTGAACCATACACCTGTGAGTTTTGTAGTCCACCACATGTTTCATTTAAATCATAAGGACACAAACCTCTACTTAACCTTCCAAGAGACTCCACAGAGAAATTGTCCCTGTGATAATTCATCTTTTTATCGAGCAATGGATGATAGACTAGAATTTGACATGCATTTGGAGGCGCACGGCGTGATGGCCGCCTCAGTCTTGGAAATATTTCTCTCCAGACAATGAGAATTATCTTCATATACTCATTTGTAATTGGCCGGCAGGATATTTTTGAGCTTGGACTCTCACGGCAGGTGTAAACAAATAGCTTCGTGGACCCCCGATTATACTCTTCAGTAGATGATGGATCTGTTATCAAAGATGGAAACGTTTCCGCTACAGACATAATCCTCCTGTTAGCTTGCCTGCAAGACTTGTTACCATTGATAGGCTCCGTCTGTCCATTCCTCCACTCTTCGTCATACCACATGCATTCACCACTTTTGCTAAGAAATGAATCAAAACTGTCATCCTCACTTGGCCAAGCCTCAGATGGTAAAAGATTGTTCAGACTGTCGATCACTCCATACGCGTCTCCTTTCAATTTCAACACTGACACGAAGTTGCTATTGATAGCCCGAGTATCTTCAGAAAAGTTCTTCCCAAGAATGTGCCGATCATGAACAATCTCGTAACCCTCATCTTTTTCTGACAGTGCTTCTCCCATGATCTCAGTATCATTCAATATCAAATCATTGAGTGGACAATTATCTAAGGTGCAAAATTGTTTGGCAAAATTTGGATCTTCACACCTCTTGATGAAGGAATCAATGATGTCACTCTTGGCCTTGGGTAACTTTCTCGGTGTATCAAGAATATCCCATTCCTCGTGATACTTCTGTATGGTCTCGGGTAATTTTTCAAACCGAGGATTTGGATACATGACAACATCTGTGTTGATAGTGGGATGATCTTGAATTACGTCATCGTTATTCTTGTTCGATGGGGCTGTTGGGTCTGTGTCATCAGTTGTGTCGTCAGTCTTCGTTCCGGACTCGAGAACTCCTCCACCATCATCATCATCCAGAAGATCTTGAGATTCATCACCGAAGCCAATGCATTGAATTGGATTTCTCATGAATTGGTATACTGCCTCAATTTGTTCTTTACTAAAATCAGGATGACTTGTTTTGCCATTCAAGTAGTTTCTTAACTTTTGATGCCCAAATGTAGCTAAATCAGACTTGTTCAAAGATTGGAAATATTTCATAAGATTTCTGTGCAATTCAGCTATGGACTGCCCACATATGTCAGGCCTATCTGCATAGAATGTCAACAAATCCTGCCGCATGGCCACAATCCTGTGTAGCTTCTTTGCCCATGGAATGTCCTGCTCATCTATCTCCCTATCCCTTTCCAAGGATGCGGTCAATCTCTCCCGCTTATTCCTACGGCGAAGGTTTGTTTGTCTTACTTGCAGCCCAAGTCTCTCCAACTCATGAACCCACAACTTACTAGTGAGTTTCTCTCTGTCCCACCAGTTTAGGATGTATAGACCTGGGTCGGCACAGAATGCAGCTCTGTTCCTGTCGGCCTTCAGGTTCTTGAATGACCCCTCTGATGCTTGATTAGAATTGTCAACTTCCGCATCAAGGCTAACTTTGCATAGTCTTAGTATCCCAACGCTCACTGATGGCAACACCGGCATCCACTCTTTGCGTAAATAACTTGCAGCCTCCTTTGAAGCCAAAGGATTGCTAATAGACACAACTAAATCTGAACGTTTCGAGTGAGACACTGGTATTATTTGATCAACAATAGAATTTCGCGGCAGTGTAGTTTGCACTCCCGTAACAAAGTCAGGCTCAGCAGGATTGTCACAGAACTCCTCAACTGTCGGCTTCTTGTGCTTTTTGGGTAGATCTGGAAGCACTCCTCTGCAAAAATCAGTAACCAAATAGTAATTGTCTTCATCTTCATTTATGCAGTAGGTGTGTGACACCTGAAGTTGGGAATCTTTAGCAGCTTGAACAACACCCTCCACCAATTCACGACTTGCATACTCTGTGGAATTGATGCTGTTATAAGTCTTTGTCGCTTTGATACAATCGAATTGTCGGCTCAAAGTTTTCTTGACATTCTCAACTTGTGCCGAAACAAACTTGCCAACATTAGACCCAACAGCATTCTTCTTCTCATATGTCTCCCTAGGATTCTGTACCGAAGTAACATCCTCTACTCCAACAATCAACTCCATAGTTTCCAAGATGTAGAGCATCAAACCTAGGTGTACAATCGATTCACTTAGAGTAATAGTACATGTGACGTGTCGAAGGAAGTCCACAATAAGTCTCTTGAAATGCTTCGCTTCAGCCTTGAATGCTGCTTTACGATCTTTGGACGTACACCAACCTTTTCCTGCTCTAATAATATGTGATCTACACAGGCTCACAAATGTTGGAACAATGTGTTCCCATAGCAAGGAATGCACATCAGTAGCAATGGTCTCGTCCCATTCATTATTATCGATGTAACCTAACGATGCCAACATGACATTGTTGTAGGATAGTCGGGATTCTACCTGAGTTTCTTTCGTTTTGAATGCCTT
>JALLAY010000924.1:0-12164 GCA_036939635.1 Cyclotella baltica
GACCGGCTGATGACCCATCTCTTGACTCACTTCCACGTGGCAAATGATACTCAAAAATATCTTTAAATCATGGTACATAATACACGTAGGAATACGTAGGAGTCACCAAGAAAAAATCTATCCAGGTCAAATCAAAAATATGGGAACAACATTTCACACCACCCGACCACCCAACCACAAATGACACAAAAATCAATCACTGCAAACAGTCCTTCAAGCTGCACTGAAAAACTCACGAATACACCCAACCATCCAAAAACAAGATATGACCAAGAAGACAAGGGTAAAACGTCAAGTGAAGAGGGTCAGAAACAGCAGAAAGGTGGAGCACATATATTTGAGTGTGTTCATGGGATGGGAAGAAATGTCATGATCCACAGAGACAGAGAGTGCCAAAAGTCCAAGGGTGTCTCGCATTTGGAAGAAAACAGAACAAAGACATCTTGGAAGTCAAGGGAGCAGCACTCGAAAGGGGCAAGACCCCCTATCATGGGGAGTTAGAGAGATCATGAAACCCCAAACCTGTTTGTCATCATGTCATAAAGAAACTACATATAACCCAAAAAGCAACTCTAATGACACCACTGGCATCTCAAATTTGTAAGTTGAACCATATCCCAAGCGAGTTTTATTTTAATGTACTTTAAAATCTTCAAAATATTTTAAAGTAAGTTTAAAAATTTGCTACCTTTTTAAGTCAGTATTACACATAGTTTTTATTAAGTCTGTCATTTAACACTTAAGGTACAATATTAAATTAAATTGGTAACATCAAAACAACTATGACAGGTCAATAGAACAGTCTACCGCCAGCTGTCTAATCCAGGACTCAACGTAGAAGCAATATTGCGTGTTATACTGTTGAGTTGGAATCTGCACTGGTATTGTTTTCATTTGTATCGACTGAATTATCTGAGCCAGTAGCGCTAACAAAGTAATTTGGATGACATCAATGGAAACATGACTTTTGGACATATTTATATACACCACACACCTGAACCTTTCATTGTCTCATTGTCTCCCTGGCTTGGCACCAAGTTGGTAGTTATTCATTTCCAGGCAGCTCTTCTCAATCGGGAGCCATTTCTTTGATTTCATCTACTCTGCTCCCTTTCAGTACATTAAATAGAGCCTTGCTCCGGTCAGTGTCAAAACAAAGAGCTTGATGACAAATTGAACATTTGTAAGCATACGTGTCTATATTGCAAAGAACACAGAGACATCTGGATGCCTCAATCTCTTCATCTTTGTCGTCAACTTATTTCATTCTGCCTACCTTCATTGGAAGACCATTTTCTTGTGTCAATTCACTGGATTCCTTCTCAAATTGAGGCACAAAAAATATAGGACCAGAACTAAATTAAATTTATGTCCCCATTCCCCATTTATGATTCTCTCAAAGATACACATGTATCTCCTGGTTTTAAACTGGTTTGCGAAAACGATTGATTGTCGGCTCTGGAATCATATCAATGACTGCAGCTATGACATAGGCTATGGCCCAATGCCAATGGATGCCGCTATTTGTAACAAATTTGGGAGATGATGCAGCACATATTCAGCGACCTGGAAGTGACAGTGAATAAAGGAACACCAGATGCTTGCTTAGCCAATTATGCCAAGTTTTTTTGTGAGGTTTCACAGCAATATGTCCCGAAACAAGTCAGTCCACCATAATATGAGCAGTATGATGGGACCAGCTATTTGTAGTGCATGATGCATCACCCCTTTACACAGGGGTCCCAGACAGGATGGACTCTCCGGTATGGAGGAGGTAGGTGTTTTTATGATGTTTTTGTGATCACTCATGTTGTTTTGCCGCGATGATGTTGAGTGTTTCTCCACTAAACCAACTCCATCCAAACCTCCCCATGTTCAGTTTGATCATAAAATATGATCTGATTTGTCTTTTCTGTATGATTCTCTTTATTGAAATGGACCATGGACTTCTCCTGTTTTTAATTGTATCTGTGCTTGCTTGTAAAAATTTACACTGATGCACCATCCGGTCGTAGTAAATGTTTGCGATCAGTTGCATTTGCTTTAAGAGGCAGGTGTCTAATTCACATGCTTCTCTTTGGCTCAGGACAACATTCATTCATTCCCCCACCTCCTGAAATACATCCCGTGCTCGTATAGATTTACGTCAATGCCTCTTGCTGTCATTAAGATTTACGACGATGCCCCCTCATGCTCTCATAAACATTTACGACGTTGTCCCTCGTGCTGGTGCAAAGATTTACAATGATGACTCCTCCTGATGTAGTAAAGATTTACGATGGTGCCCCCTCACACCTCCTCAATAAAAATGTCCAATAATTTACAGAATAGTCAACCGTTTGATGTGCTAGAGAATGATGGTGGTATGAATCTTGCATTGTTTTTAATTAATGGATCAACTACTTGAATTGCCTTTTGTTTGAACTCAATCCCAATAAATGCCAAAGACGTGTGGGTTGGTGATTGGTGCCGATCTTCGGTGTCTCAGAAGCTGAGATTTGTTTTGTTTTGTGGTGTGTTGTGGGGTGAAATAAAAAGAGAGTAGAATGTGACTCACAACCCATGACTTGTTGTCACTCACTTGTGTGACGTACGCTGACGTTGCGCGTGATCTAAAAAGATTCGGATCCACTCATAGACATGTTGGTTTAGTTACCCGTTGTTTAGATTTTATGCACCGAGTATATATCCGTTTGCAGACCTGTGCGCATACCACACCAAACCGACATGCCCCTCTCACTACCACGCACAGCCTGCCTCATCGACATGTATGGTACCAAATGAACTCTTATGAACCATGTGATGGATCGGAAGAAACAAGAACCCTTCATAATCACACCATTCATTCATTTGCTTCTATGTACATCTACACCATGATTCGACGCTGCATTTTGGTCGCTGCCCTTACAACGAGTGCCTCGGGCTTCACTCTCCCATCCACCGCCATCTCCCAAGGACGCAAAGCCTCTCGTTTCTCCGCTTCAGAAAACAAACATGATTTTGAACCAACGCCAGCGATGGGGCAGTTTGATCCTTTAAATTTGTCAGACGAATCTTCGAACAAACGCGCCACCCCCGCCGCATTGGCTGCAGCAACTGCAGCCCTTCTCTCTTCTCCACTCGCAGCAAATGCAGCCGGACCAGATTGGGGAATTTTCGAAGGGCGTACCGGCAGTTTGCTCCATCCTATTGCCATGTTTACCATGGCGGCCATGTCTGCGTCCACTGCCCTTCTTGGGTTTCAATGGCGCCGTCAGCGTACTCTTGGTGATGAAATTTCTGCGCTGAAAAAGAGTCTTCCTGATTTGGGAGGTGCTGCTTCTGTGAGTGATGCATTGGCTGCTGCGAAGGCTGCAGAGAGTGTCGATTCGGCTCTTGTTGCCAAGCTTCAAGCTGCTTTGCCTGTAGAGAGTGAAATCAATGCGTTGACGCAAGAGAGAAAGGACTTGGCAAGTGCTGGACCCAGGGATAAGCATTTCAACCAAGGGTCTCTTTTGTTGTTCACTGGAATTGCTTTTGCCATTGAGGTGCGTATTTATCTTGTGATTAGGTGTTTTCAGGTATCTCTCCAATGACTCATTTTTTTGTCTGTACTTTGAAGGGTCCACTTAATACCTACGCACGTGCGGGTAAATTATTTCCCGGCCCTCATTTGTATGCTGGAGCTGGCCTCGTTGTTCTTTGGGCACTTGCTGCAGCAATGGTACCCGCAATGCAAAAAGGAAATGATACTGCCAGGGGCGTTCACATTGGGGCAAATGTTGCAGGTATTGGATTGTTTATTTGGCAGATTACTAGTGGTATTCCAATTTTGTTCAAAGTTATTGAGTTTACCAAGTGGCCGTAAACGATGGATATTAAGAAATCGGTTCCTTCATGAAATGGCATATGTAGTGGGTTTTCAGTTCTGTTGAATGGCGAAAATGGATTCACAATATTTCAAGTTTTTTCGAGCTGGTGGATCTCGCCAGTGTATTGGCATTGAAGGTGTATGTAGATTACTCTACCCGAAGCGAAACCAAAATGTTATTAGTCAAACGTTTATCATTAATGATTTACTACTTAAACTTATGCTCAGGAGAAATTAATAAAGTGAAATAATATTGATTCAAATGATGACATCAGTTTGCTGGAACATTGTTAGCACTATTGAAAAAGATTGAAAAGCAAGCCATCCCTGGCCTCGCATTTTCTCCCACCACACTTTTCGTCTCGACGGCCGCAACAACTTCTAGCATCTCACAGGTAACCCTTTGTTTTATAAAAGAGTTTACCTATGATTACAGATATCATTTAGCCATCAACTGCCATCAGCCACTGCCTATCATTCCCGAAAACAACCATGGCGACGTCCATTGCGGAATGAATATCATTGACCCGGCCACTTTCTATTGGCAAAAAGCATTTCACTTTGTACTAAATTATCACCTACGCACCTTCTAATTTAATCGCCATGTCAAATTCACGTCTGGAAATGAAAGTCCTTGTGCCATTGGCACTCACTTCAATATGCACTGCATTTGCTCCACCCCAAACATTACCACCACTGCTCTCAACGCCCACTGCCAACCTACGTTCAAATTCACCTTTTATCAACCATATATCGCCGAATCGATCCCACACAAAATCCACCCACCTAACAACACTCCACAACGGCATCATAATGGACGTAGACGACAACTTTTTCACGGCAACCTTTTTCTCCATCGGACTTTTCTACAGCCTAGGCAAGGCCTATAACCGCTACCTCCTCGAAGAAGTGGCATTTGAACAACGCAAGATGGAAGCGCGTGAGAGGCGATTGGAAGAAGACCCGACTTTGAGTGAGTTAGATTTGAGAAGGGAGGAGAGCGAGAGTTGGACCAGTGTTTACGGGAAGCGTAGTAGGCAGAGAGGAGGGGGCGCTCAGGAGATGGAGGGAGAAGGAAGAGAGGGAAAAGATCGTGGATCTCGTGTGGCTGTTTTAGAGAGAGAATACGAGGACGATGAGGATTTTGATGGGATGACAGATGAAGAAATTTCTGAGTTTGAATCAAAATATGGTGTTGAGTATGATCCGTATTATGATGAACCTTATGAGGAGAGTGAATTGCCAGAGGGAAAGTACAAAGAAGATAAATCTTATGGAGATCGACGTTATGCAAATGGTGAAGTGTTTTATAAGGATGAAGCTACTGGGCTGTTTTATCGACAGGGGTCTAAACCGCGACAAAAGAAGTTTTGGGATCTCAACTCATCATGAACCAGAGGCGTCTAATTGTGATCCGGCATTTTATTTGGAGCTATTCGAAGATATTTCTTCCTTAAGGCATGGTGCAGTAAAGAATTGACAAAGGAGAATAAAATGGGGCTTTGAGTTGGTATGTTGCCTGTGCGCTAAAAAGACTACCTTAAACAAAGTTAAATGCTGTTAAATGAATGTACGTATGGTCCACTTGCTTGATATTTTTTAATAATAAGCTTTCCTATGACAGTTAACTCAAGTAGTAGACTATAGTCTATAGTGCCACTTCAAGCATTTCTTCCTGACAATCAACCTTTTTCACAATCCGAAAAGGATCCGAGGCTTCAAACGTTTTCACATCACCTTCCAAAAGAGGTATTGTTAATTGCTGCGCATGAAGACACATTCGGTGACATGCAACTCTAGTGTCTTTAACGTGATCATCTACAACTTCAGAACTGCCAACTTTGCTGCTCCCAATCTTGATATTGCCACCGTATGTAACATCACCCAAAATCGGAAATCCGGCAACTTGTGCCAGATGAACTCTTAGCTGATGCCGTCTACCTGTTAATGGCTGCAAAAGAACCTTTGCAACAGAAACTGATGTATTGCCATCCGTTGTTTGCAGAAGCCCACGCCATAGCACAGTGCATTTTGTCAGAGATGGCCTCATTTCCGGTAGGTTTGTATCTTTCTTGTCATTGGCATCATTTGGGACTGTTGTTTTTGCAATGGAAGGATCTACAATGACTTCAAACCTCCCATCTTTAGGTTCACCAATGGCTGCACAGATATAAAACGAGTGATCATGTTGACTATCTTTTTCAGGCACCCGAAACAACGGTGGAAGAGATGCACTCTTAGTTTGGCCATCGGATTTAGAATCAGGATCATTCCCTCCTTCCAACTCATTCTTTCTCGCATAAAACTTTGCCAATGTCTTATTATACTCTCGTGCCATTGTTTCAACTACAGATACCCAGCATCGTGAATGCTTTGCTTTATTGCTTTTAAGTGCCTTCCATGAAGGTCCAAAAGAGAGTACTTCATCAATTTCCTCACTAGTTAATGGTGTTTCCGGCTCTGGCAATGGCGGCAACAAGTCATTAGGCTTTCTCCGAGAACGTGGGTTGTTCTGCTTCTTCTCATCCTTGCCGTTCTTCAACCGAAGCAAACATGCCCTCCATTTAGCAAATACGCTATGAACAGGCATAAATCCATCAAATGTATCCTTTTTGCCTACTCGATCCTCTGTTTCTCGTCTTCTCTTTCTTCTGTAGTTCTTTTCTATAGATCCATCATCCCATTCTTTTAGACTCGATGCAGGGAGTGTAGGCAGATTTGCAAAAAAATCAGAGTCAAGTGGAGGACTTGTCACTGCTGAATTGGAATTTATGATCACTGCAACATATTGTTTATTAGTGAGTCTTTCTTGGAAGGAACGACATGCTGTACCCGCGGCACGTTTGTTCTTTGCATAAAGTAGTATACCGGAGGTGGCGTAATCCAATTGATGGACGATGCGAAAGGGATCGTCTTTGAGGCATGAGTGTTTGGACAAAGTGGCTATTTTTTGGAGTAGTTCCGAATGTTGCTGAAGATTGTTTGATGTAGGTGTTTCTTTACATGACGTACTTTTACTTTCATCTTCGCAATTCATTGTATTATTGCATTCATCAGATGGTTCAAGCTTTTCATTCGCATCAACTTGCAAAGATGGAGGAGGGAACAAATACAAGAGAAGCTTGTGCACGGATGCTGCATAATCACCATCCATTCTTAAATCTGGCGGTTTGTTGATTACCAAATAATTCTCATCTTGAAATACTACAAGCTTATCACACACTTGTTTGATGAATGACGAGTAATCACTCTGTGATGTTAGCGGGGCGATGTTTTCTCCCAAGACATTTAGCAGGTGTTCTAAGCTGTGCTGTTGGGGTGAAGGGCCGCCCCAGCATGGATTGTCGGGTAAAGGAGCAGGAGATTTGTCCAAATCAGGTAGTAAAGGCATTTCTTTGTACCATACACTTGGACTGTGGCTGTGGGCTGGACGCTGGACGATGATTGTGGAGAATGATGGCGGGCGAAGGTGATGGGCGGCGGCGGCGATGATGGATGATGGATGGTCGAAATAGGTCGAAATCTGTCGAAATGATGTCTTCGCGGGGGAAATGATGCGTAGCATTTGGGTCCTACCTTTAAAATATACGAGCATCACCACAAAATTTCATTGTGACATCTGTTTCCCAAAAGGTATCCCGTAACCGACATTTCAGTTTTTGTTCGATGTTCGGAGACATCAAAATCCAACGACCATGAGATTTGAGAAGAGGTCCAAACGAAAACGAAGTCGATCTCTAACAGTAGACAGGAGGAACCGTGGTTCTAAAAATGGAGAATGAATAGGCGAAAAGATGAATGAAGACCATTAAAATCATACCGACTGAACGTTAAGTCACAATTAAATGTTCTGGAATCGCCACGAGACATCCGGCTTGCCGCTAATGTAAATATCTTTCGACAACAATCCCAACAGGAACCTCCAGTTCTCATCCTTCAAAGACAGTCCCACACTGTCTCTACTAACTTTCGATTGCAATGAAACGCATCTCTCTTCTTGGTGGAATTAAAACGTCCTCGACGCTGCTGCGGCGTCATCGCCTTCGGCACTTCATTGTTATTTTATGTATGCAAAACCTGGCCTCAATTCATGTTGTCTACCATGTCACTGCGGAGCCACAGACTTTTCGAGCCCATGACAACTCTCATCAAAGTGTAGAGATTGAGTCAAAGCGTGATGAAAATGCAGCAACATCTGTGTTCAATCTTCTGTCATCAATATTGCATCTAAAATCTTTCAGCGGTGAGCGTCTACAACCCACAGAACAAGCCCACCCAAACCGTCGACTAATCTACATCCCACCACCACCAATAACACCCTTTCGCGGTGGTCTCAAAACTGTCCACCACGAACAAAATTCCACTACAGCCAACCATACAACACAATCCATAACTGCATGGACCCCGAAACAATTTCCAGATCCGTGGACTAATCCATTAGCCTGTGGGGGTGCTGCTACCGCTCCATTTCTCGAGACTACAATACAGAATAATAACCAAACCCAACAGACGGAAATGAATGCAAGCAAGATTTACAGCACAACAGATCGAGATTTTATGCATTGGTTTGATATTCCCGCATTGGGTAATGATGGTCAAATTCTGCCTGCTCAAGAAGAAGGAGGACAATTTATGCAAAAAAAGAAACTGTTGTTTTGTGATCCTGACCAATTGTTGGATTTAGACACGTTAAAAACCGTGGTTGTGAAGTTACAAGCATTTGCGGAGACTTTTGCTTCGGCCTCCCTTGCGGAGGGTGGAAATTTTGGTGAGAATACGATTGATTTGGGCAGTAGTGAAGATGGTGCAGTGGAACCTTCGACTGAAGGTAAGGTTACGGGAAATAAGTCTTTTGCTGGTTTGATCAAGAGTTGGTTGCATTTAAACGGCAAAGGAACAGATAGTGTTCAGACACGGAAGCTTCGTGGTTTAAGACAACTTTTAATAAGAAAAGATATCTCTCGTGATTTGGGAGTTTGGGAAGAAGGATCTATTAAAGAACCTATTGAAGTGGGCGTTGCTTTAGTCAAAAAGATTGATCTTCCGGCGATTTTGCGTGCGGATTCTTACTTCTTTTATTCTGATCAAGGTGTGTTGTTGCAAAGGTGCATTTTGACTTCTTTAATGTTTTAACTTATGTACATTTTTAATTTATGAAGATGACATGATGAATGATGCTGCACAATATTTTGCAAGATATATTCACGACACATGGTATAGGCACTTGATGATGCAAGAACAGAGAATTTCTTCGCCAACAAACATTGTACTGGTAAGATTCTTTGTGCTTAGATTGCTCTACAATATCTGTCTCTCAGTTTATACTACCTCTCGTTTATGTTTGAATGCAGATATTCATATCAACAAGCGACAAAATCTGCTACATCTCATCAGGAACAAGAATAGCAGCCATAATGCCATGGTGGCGACTCGAGCACGTAGTCCAAGATATGAAACCAGACTTACGAAAAGGTAAAACCGGAGATGCACTCGGTATTGCCATTGATGAATTAACCGAATTACTGCAACAGGGTCCACCGTCATTTTTGGATAGATTGGATGATTATGTTGAGAGGTTTGGAGTTGTGATTGCTTTTACTTTGTTTACCTTTGTCTTTGCCACGTGGGGTGAATGTCGTGATAGAAGGAAACGGTTCTTTTCGGCCGAGAGGTTGAGTAGGATGAATGCTGCGGAAAGGGAAAAGGCGAGACGGTTGCAGAAAGAGTTTCAGACAAAGGCCGTGAGTGATGCATCATGGATGTTTTCATTGCTCAAGCAAGTTGTGTCCTGAAACTAACAACTTCCATGTTCGTTGCGAACAGTGTCCAATATGTCTGGAACCATTCGAGACCACAAACAAACAAATAGACGATGACAAACCTTCTCCTAGGCACAAAAAGCAAAATCTCAAGCGTGTAGACAGCTTTGGCATACCTTTGATAGGGAGTGATGACAAACCAATAAAGATGCTGCGATGTGGTCATATTTTTGACAGTTCTTGTTGGAAAATATGGGCAGACTCGGGACAGGGAAATCCTTGGGTGTGCCCTGTATGTCGGCAGGATGTAGGGCGGGTTAAAAGACGAAGAACAAACCATTCAAGCCCTCAACAAAACATCGGTGCTGCTACAACTAGACGAGAGGAAGACAATCGTCGAATCGAAGTAGAAGAGAGGAGAGCAAGTTTCGTACGTGTCCCACCTGTAACCCCATCAATGCTACTCTTACCTGTTAGTCACACACATCCCAGTTACAGCTCCATCCAGTCTTTAGCTTCATTTGGTGGCACCGCTTTTGCTCCATTCTCGCACCCACCACTTCGAAGATTATACCCAAGAAATCCTACAGTTTCAAACACCCAAAGCACTGAACCTCCATCAGAGGAGACACCATTATTTGAACAGACAATTGCCACTGAAGAGAGTGATGACTACTGAAAAAAAAGAGTCATAAATGTGTCTGTCTTTTGTAAATATATTTTGCTTGTTGCAACCAGTGGTTGTAGAGCTTTTCAGCAGCCACATGAATGTTGTGTCTATTGTTATTGAGCTCAAATATCTACATATCTGTTACTTGATGCTGTACTTTAATTGTTATTGTGAAAGCTTGTTGCTTGCAGAGAGCCAAATGTTGGATTATAAGAGGTGATAGTATTTCTTATTTCATCAGGAGTTCGAGGGGTGGGACTCATGCTCTCATTCGAATCACAACTCCATTCATCATGGCGAAAAAATGAATTAAAAATCAGTTAAATGCTGACTTCTCGTCTTATCGACACTGATCATTCTAATGTTTGCAATCCATTGATGGCAATCAAAACAGATCATAAGGCAGCAAACCCAAAACCCAACCATAAGATCAATTATATCATACGGTAACAATCAGTAGAATGCTCAATAAAAACACTAGACTATTCTTTATTTGCAAAACTATTTAAAGCAGATATCCAGTACTATTATGCAATACATTAGATGTCATCTCAACTTTGCAGTCATTTGTTTATTACTTACTAAATCTTGCAGATGTAGCTTTCAGAAACAGACAGAGAGACAATTAACGGCATTGCAAAAGGGGTTAATACATAACATGAAAATTTCATTGCTTGAGGAGTCTCCAAAGCTTTATCACTATCACGCCAAAAACCATTTTCCTAACATGCTAAGCAATTTATCACTGATTTTAATGCCGCGGCTATTTAACATTCTGGTAAAAAGATGCATAATTTGTGTAAAATTTCTGCAGGCTCCTGTATGTTGGCCAATTTCTGCGCAGTGTGTCAAAATTTTTGGGAACAGATAAGGGTGGATGAGATGAGGTATCCGCCAAGTTAAGACCTTCCACCACTTCACTTCACCAGACATAATGAAACAGTGCTTTTGGGCCGTTAATGTGAGAAGACAGGCTGCAAATGTTTTGACCAATGCTGGTTCTGTCTGGAAGCATCTGCTTCAAGAAGGATTATTAAATAGTAGTCAGCGGAAATCGACAGAAATGTCCACTGTTGAAAGAATAAACTGTCAACTGAAAGGATGAGATTGTGCGTGTATGGCTAGCACAAGGTCTGCATTATAAAGGGGTTTGCTTGCATAGACCTTCTGATGGTCCACCAAATCATCAAAATATCCATAAGAGACAATGTTGCAGTGTGTTTGGCATCAAATGCCCAACACATTTTTAAGAGTTCGATTTTTGGCCCAAATAAGTGATGTCATAATTAGATTCAGCATAAAATTCTGTACAGGGTGGCATTATTTTGGGTCAGTTGTGAATATAAATATTGAATGGTGTATTCTTGATTGTATTGTATTAACTGTCATTCAGAAGATTTGTGAAGTAAAACGGTTTGAGGGATGATTAATCGTTAAGAAAATGTTCCAGGATTATGTTTGAGCTTAAATAGCATTTTGTTCTACTTCAATCTTTTTGAGTATTTTTGGAAAATAGTGAAATTTTGTTTTAGTGAGCTTATATCTCAGCTTGAACTAGAAATTTCCTTGTAATTTTTTATTTTAGAGAGGTGTCGTGGATCCTGCCTACTCCCTAAAACACTCTACGAGGTGGGTCTCCCTAGAACAGCTAAGAAACAAGACCACTAAATTGGGATATATGTGTTGAAAGTTGAATGTACTGTACCAAGAGGTGATCCATGGAATTTACATTGATAAAGATTGGCGCTGTAATGTTTGAAGCATGCGTGTCCAAGGTAGTTGAGCAGGCGGTGAATTTTTGCTTGACATCCTGACAAAATTTCAGGCTTAATGGGTAGTATGTATCAAGTATTGTTTGCCATGTAAAACTTAGGGGCAGCTGCAA
>JALLAY010000926.1:0-12163 GCA_036939635.1 Cyclotella baltica
TTCATTGTCAAATGTTTGTCCCACTTACTTCGTATCCAGAAGTAGAGTTAACCGTGATATCATGTTGATTAAAATGCTATTGAGAAAATTTAGTGCAAGAAGAGTGATAGCAATTGCCGAGAAGAGAAACGAAGTTGTTCTGTTTGATTACCATTAGTTCTTCTTGTAAACTTGTTCATCAAGAAAATGCTGTGTAGAATGAATTATTCATAGAATACCGAAGCTACCGAATTTTTTCAAGGAAATGGTAGACTTTCAATTATTAAAATCATCTTTCATACGTCAACAATCATCGCACGGCTTCCAAGGAGTAAGACGGCACCTGAAAGTTCACGGATTGCATTAGATATGGTTTATTCATTGTCTAGTACCCAAGCACTGCCAATACAAGTAATAGATACTGGATGCCTAAGAATGAATGCATTGCAAGACAGAAATGATACACAGCGAATCACTGAATATGCAATGGTTGTTGGGTATTTTCCATCCGTGAATTTCTGACTGAGCCGTACCAATCCTCCTTCCGGCTTAAAAAGAGGTCTTGCAAAACGAAAAGCGGTTGTGAGCAGTAGGAGCGAAAGTTAAAGATTTCAGTATTATACGGCTTTTGCCATCGCGTCACTCGTGTCACTCGTTGGCATTAGCCTTATACATAGTAGGGCGGGAGCAATGGCAATTTCGGGGGATTACGCCCCCATTTCCGCCCTTATTCCCCCAAATTTTACTATGACGTCATCTTACCATAAGTAATGACGGTATCATGTGATACATTATTTTGTCATAATAGACACATACTTAAGGACACAGACGACTAGAACAGTCATTTAGACGTCTCATCACAGATTCGGGGGCGACGAATTTCGGGGGGAAAGGCGCCCGCGCCCTAAAAGTATTTGGCTACTCACAGCTCACACCAGAGTGTCTGGGTGAAAATTTTCATTTCACGGAATTTCTGTTCACGTCACCCTCAAATTATTTCACAATTTTTTCACGCCCATCATCACGAGAGATCACGCACGACAGATCACGAGAAGTTCGTCCCGAACAATGTTGACAACAATGAACAACGACAACGAGCCATCGATCGAACCATTGAACAACCAACCCACCCGAACTTGTCTCTCACTAACACCATGCCACCCCCAAGCACCGAAAACATCGAACAATCCGTCAAAGTAGTACTCCTAGGCGACAGCGGCGTCGGCAAATCCAGCCTCGCCCTACGTTTCGTCACGAATGAATTTCGACCATATTCCGAATCAACCATTGGTGCTAGTTTCATGTCTAAATCCATCAAGGTCCCATCATCCAATGCAAGAGAACGTAGTATAGCCTTCAAAATATGGGATACAGCTGGTCAAGAAAAGTATAGATCGTTAGCTCCAATGTATTACAGAGGGGCTCAGGTTGCCATTTTAGTCTATGATATTACAGTACCCGCTTCTTTCGTGGCGCTTCAGGAGTGGGCTTTAGAATTAAAACACAACGCCTTGCCGAGGAAGTCGAACATGACTCAACTTACTTAAAATGCCAATTTTCAATACCAATTTCTACATAGGAATCCGTAGAACGGCCCGTTCCAACCTCCAACGCCGGCGTTGGAACGATCGATCCACCGTCAACGGTATCAACAAACCGCCGTCCTCCCCCATCTCTACACCTTCGATAATCTCTCTAAACAGTCCTCTGATCAAATCTGTCGAAAAGGAAGCAATAAAATCGACCGTAAAACGGCTTTTATCTACCGATCCGTCATTTGCTGCTTGGATTACTCACCAACTACTAGCAATCATGCCCAAATCCTTTGTTACCCCCGTTGCTGCTGCTACCACCGCCGATCCGTCCCTTCAGGACGATGTTGTGATGAACCCCAACGACCCCACTCCCGCTGAAGCTGCTGCTTTAGCTTCTGCTAAAAAGCAGGCCAATCATCGTGGCAAACGTACCAAATCCGCCTCGGGTGCCGCCGAATCCCCCACTGATGCTTCGTCCAAACTCCCTACTGTCTCCTCCCCAAGTCGTAAAGCTGGTTCTGGTTCCAAGCGTGGACAAAACCAGTCTCCCCAAGCTTCCCCAGTGAAACCGCCTCCCTCAGGTCTATCCAACATTAACTCCACTGTTGACGCGGCTCCGGCTGCCGAACCAATTGACTTTTCACCTCTCAAACTGGATGAAAAACTTGCTTTGGCGGAAAAGCTCGATTCTCTCACTCCGTACCAGGTCAAGCAGATCTGTGAGGACGAGGATTGGTGTGGGGAGTGTTGGGACATCAAAGATGTAGGGAGAGTGCTCTTTGATGCAGCCGACCAAAATGTGCTGTACGCCGAGAACAACTATGTCTTTGCAGTCTCGGATGTTGCTCCTAGCACTAACTCTCTGATGAAGCTAATCAATTTGGAGAGAGTTAAGCGGGCTATGGTGAAGAAAGCTTTCAACTGCAAGAATCCAACCAATTCAACTTATCATTTCTCCCATGGCCCCTTTGGCCTGTGTGGTTGCGAAAATGAAAACGACTTTGCTGTGGTTAACGCGAAGGGTTTGGTGGTTACTTCTTTTGATCTCAGGCAGTACGCTCTCAACACCCAGGAGTTTCTCTTCGATCGCGATGATCTCACTACTTACGAGATCCTCTGCACCATCAACACCAGGAAACTTGTCCAAACGCTTCGGTCTCTTGCCAGCAGTGGCAAGGAACCCTATGCCTCCATGTGCAAACCGTCATCCAATAACTACATCTTTCGCAAGCAAGCTAATGGGCGTGTTGGATTGTATTCAACTGAGGGACTAATTGCCTCTCTTGACATGGAATCCATTAAAGGCAAGGAGCCTTCTGCCGGGGGGTCTGCTTCCAAAGCGGGGAAGTCTTCCAGTAAAATTTCCTTCGGTACCAACGATGAGCGAACCTTTGACAAAAACTCCACCCCAGCTACGGTGCCTGCTGCAGCAACTACCAACCCTTTTGATGCTCTACGTGATACTGATGCTAAGGATGATGACAAAGCGGAGTCCGCCGCTGCTGAAAGCAAGTCAACTCATAAGCCACCTTCGGACGCAGCCTCTGCTGGTACCGAAAAGCCTGCTGCCAGAAAACCTGTTGCCGACAAGAAGTCAGTTGATGATATGAGTGTTGAAGACCTTGTTACTGCTCTCTCAGATGCCTCCTCAGATGCAGATCCTGAAGTAAAGAAGACTAGGAACCGTTCTCGCAGGAAGAACAAGTCCAAGAAGGGAAGTGTTGATAAGAAGAAAGACCAGTCCTGGATGGAACCGGTCGAGGCTGACTCTGCTGCTGAGGATGATGGAGATGATTCTGGTGAAGCCGGTGGAGACAAGACTGATGACGACAAATCAGATGAAGAGATGTCTGGGCTCTCTAGTGAAGAATCAGTTGAGCAGGTGCAACCAGAACCTGGGAAGGAGTCTGTTCGTATTGGAACGAAAACTCAAGGTGACAAGGAGAAGAGTGCTGCGGGACCTAGTGAAGAGGACAAGGCTTTGAAGGATGTTAGCTTTGCAAACAAATCTGATGATTTTGAATGGACAGATGATGGCACCACTATTTCCGCAGGCTCCAACTCTAGCGATACTCCTTTTAAACAGATCAATCTTGTGGACAAAGTCCCAGGCACTCCAATGCACTCTGGATCTGACTGTGCCGAGACTGCTGACTCTACCATCACTAGCATTACTGATCATTCGTATGTTATTCCCCCTGGGAAGAACATCTACATGATTCAAGCAACTGTTAAGCTTCAGCCCAACCGACCCCACAAAGAGGTACTCCTTGATCGTTTTGGAAAGATAGTTGACTACGTGAAGACCATCTCTAGTGACTCTGTCATCCTTGCAAGGCAGACAGCAGACTCAGGCGAGGCTCTTCCGCCCATCTCCTCCTCCAAAGACAAGCATTATCCTGAGAAGTATGGCGTCCTTGAGGGCTACATCACTTGCAGCAATGATTGGGTTCTTGAACAGCAACCAGTGGATGCTCAGACCCTCGCCAATCGAGTGCGTACACAGAAGAATCAGCAGAAGAATTCTCAGTCAACTTCGCGTGGTAGAGGAAAGAAGGCAAATCTACGTAAGAAGAAGGGTGACGACGGTGGTGAAGAGGATAAAGGCCCAACTGCTATTTATATTGGTTTCTGTCTCATGACTAAATAATCTGATGCCTCCAAGTTGACTCGTTGTCTCAATATTGACCTTGGACAAGAAATTGGGGTTGGTGTATATCTTAAGAACCTACAGTGTTGGAACTCTAGAATGGCCAAAATCCTCATGGGTGTTAACAACAACCTCTGCCCACTTGGCGTCCAGAACATACTCTCCTACAGTTTGACCCGTGAACGCAAGTCTCTGTGCAGAAAGGGCAGACTAGACACCACTGTCTTTTATGACAAGCCCATTCCCCCCTTTAAGATTGTTTGCAAACGCCTAAAGCCCCAGAAGGAACTTCCGTCTAATGACAAGAAGGAGAAAAATGACCTTAGTTTTAATGCCTATCCCGGGTACTCACACTTTGCATTTCACATGGAGGCTAGCGACGATGCGTGGAAGGAGTTGATCCCACTGATTGAAGAGTACTCTAAGTCAGATCGATTGGAACGTGACTTTGGACCATGTGCGTGCTTCTATGATGCTCCTCCTCCACAGGCTGGCGTTGACATCAATAGGAAGTATCATGAGGCCTGTAGAATCCACATGGGCTACCAGCTAAAGACAACGGTGATGGACACGTCCCATGTTCAATCCTGGACTCACCCGGTCAAGGTTCTGATGAATGAGGTTGATGAATTGATTGATGGAAAGCCTACTGGAAGAAAAATTACCCCTCCAAGACCATATTCGAGAACCAGTCTTTTATATGAGCTCTGTGATGTCACTATCAATGGGACTCAGGTCTTCCATACCGCAGTGATGAATGAACAAGGCCCTGAGATTGGAATCTCTCGGGTGGTTGTCTCAGACGACCCTACCAATCCCTACAACCCTGCTATCCGTGCCTTTGCCAAAAATACCCTTCCCAATGTGCACATGTACTTCCATGGGCTTTTCTCCAATGTAAAGGGCTTTCATCAGAGCAGTATCAAGAGACTAATTAACTGTTGCTACTTTGACAGCTCGGCCATGGCAGATCAATCGAACTGGGATATGACTCTTCATAAGGCCACTCCCCTCTACCGAAACAAGCGAGATCTATGGTTTGAGAAGAACAAGGGTCTTGATACTAGGAAGCAAGCTAAACCTCCTGCTGGGGATGCTGCTTGTCTTGGTGCTTGCCCTGTCGAAGTGATTACTGATGCGGTTCGGGCCGAAATGATCAAAGGCCTCCGTCTAGACGATAAGAAGACAATCGAGGATGTTAAAGCGGGAGATGGGAATGCTTCTGTTCTTACAGGTCATGACGGGAAGTCGGTTGGTACTTTTCAAAGTGAAATCAACTCCACTAATGCTGCAAAACAAGCCAAGGATCTTGCATTCGAGTTAGCCCTACAGAAGCGAGATAAAGCAGATATGGAGGCGGAGAAGAAGAAAATGGAAGAAGCAAATGAAAAGATGGCTAAGGAGAAGGAAGAGCTTCTCGCCAAAATTGCAAGATTGGAGCAACTCGAGCGCTCCATGATGCAAGGTTCCCCCCCCACCTAGTGGAAGCGGCACCTCCCCACGTCAAAATGCTGACGGTGGTGGAGGGCTGCAGGGATAAGAAGGCGGGAACGCCTCTCATCCACTCCGGGCACTGGTGGATGCAGTAACCAGTCAAGTGTCCAAGAACCTCTCACATCTTATGGAGCGGCGAGATGTGTAGAGCAATCAGCTAGTCGCTCACCAGGCGGTGGTCTTATATCAAGTACTGCCGCCCCTTCTGTCGAAACAAATTCATCTACTAATCAACGTGAAACGACCTTCGACACAAACATTCATAATTCATATTTTCATAACACTGCTACAAACGGAATTCTACGAAACTTTGGCTTTTCATTCAGAAGCATCCGTGTTCACCCTACCAATCAGGCCACTACTCGACCTATTTCCACACAGAGCTCTCGTCAAAGAAGCTCTCAATCTCGTCAAGATAGATATGCAGCAAGAATTGAAGATGAAAGGAAGAAGCGCAAATTCCGCCAGTTCTTTCGCGGTGCTAAAAAGTTCCTCAAAAAGCTTAAGCCTTCTCATGAAGAACTGCGTGATGGTATTCGCAAGCATGATCCCAACATTACAGAGCATACAGTCCCTGAAGACATGTCTCCATCCGATCTAGCAATTGCCAGGGGCAGTGATAATGAGAGGAGAGAGATGCTCTCACTGATGGAGCTACTCCAAGAGGGTGGTGTGGGCTTTTTAGATCAAGTCAAGCGTCCTGGATGGGTTCGAATATTATTTGAGAACTTTAATGATATTGGCATAGGCACACAAGACTGGAAGATGAGTCGTCTTAATTATTTAATCAAAGCACATGGAGTGGACATTGTCAGTGGCTGTGAGACTGGAATTGACTTCCGTAGATTGGACTGCAACCATCAAATGCTAGAGCTGTTTACACCGGGATATGGAAAAAGAGGCGTCATCTCACACAACACCACTGGGGACTTCTTCCGGCGACAACAATATGGTGGTACAATGATTGCCTCCCTTTCAAGATTATGTGACGTTGTATCGCCCACAGAATCAACTGGGAAGGATCCAACAAATCTTGGTAGATTTTGCTGGATGCGCTTTGGAGGAGAAAGCACTACCACTCGTGTCGTGTCAGCATATATTCCCCGGAAGCCTAGAGCAGATTCCAAGGGTTTCACTGTCTGGGAACAACATCAGTGTTTCTTTGAGGCTAAAGGCGACTTCAGAAATCCAGATGTTATACTCATCCAGGATCTTTTGGCACTCATTCGGACCTGGCGCATCAAAGGCGAACAAGTCATCCTTGCACTTGATGCTAATGAAAATGTCTATACAGGTCCACTGGCTCGACAACTTCGGGAAGCACCTTTTCACATGTCTTGCCTGTTGACTGCAGCAACTGGTGCCAATGCTCCAAACTCACACTTCCGCGGTAGTGAACCAATTAGCACATTCTTTGGCTCCTCCGGTCTTACTGTCGGTGATGGTATGTCCTTTCCACACTGGTATGGGGTTGGCGACCATCGTGTGTTCATGATTGAAGTTTCTGCTGAATCTCTTTTTGGTGGAGCCTACCCCTCAGTTGGACTGAGCAAGTCTCGCACACTCAATTGCAAGATCTCACGAGCTCGTGACAACTACAATCGCGTGCTCAAGTCTTTGGCCGATCGACATAATATGTATGGCAAGCTACTGGCGATCAAGAAACTAAACAAAGACACCTGCAGTGCAGCAGACTACCAGTTGATACACAACAAATGGGATAACGAGCTAGGCGACTTCATGGCCTCTGCCGAGAATCAATGCACCAAATTCAAGTCATGTCAGCTGGAATTCAGCCCCACCGTCGGCCAATGGCTAAAACGACGTTCTATCCTCAAGTGGATCTTGCGATGGCATGATGGGAAAGTACCAGACCCTCGGAACCTTATTAGAGCTGCTGAGCGAGCAAACATACCTGATCCACTGGAAATTCCACGGGAAGACATTGAGGGTCGACTGGTGGCCTGTATTGGTGAAATAGTGAGCCTCAAGAAGGAAGCTCCTGAACTTCGGCGCAAGCACCTACTGTCATGCCTTATTCGAGCAAAGAAGAGAGAAGATGAGGAAGCCATACAAGAGATCCTACGCATTCGCCGGAAGGAATGCCAGCGCAGGCGCCAGCAGAATATAAATTTTGTCACCAAACCAGCCAGAGGTCGCTCTGTTATGGCAATTCATGTCAACGAAAATGGAGAAGCTGTTCGCTATGAGACACATGATGAGATTGTTCGGGTGGTTAATAGTCGCATTGGTGAACGATATCGACTTGGCGCTCGCTCGAGTGCTGCAGAAGGTCAAATTGCTCAAGACCTAGGACACCTAGCCGACACAGAAGCGGCTCGAAAGATACTAGATGGAACCTATACCTTCCCACCTGATACAGACCCCGCCCTGATAGATCTCCTCAATGAAGCAGCAGCAATCCGTTTGGAGTTTGCAGATTGTCCGTCTCGACACAGGCCTGTCACAGTAGAAGATTTTGTGGATTTCTGGAGATCGGCTCGGGAACGAACCTCGTCATCAGACTCTGGGCGTCACTTTGGACATTACATTGCAGCTAGTCATGACATTGAAATTGCGATTCTCCATGTTGAGTCTATGAACATCGCTAGCAAATGGGGGCTCCCATTACAAAGATGGAAGAGTGGCTTGACTATCCTACTGGAGAATGTCATGGGCAACATTTTTGTGGACAAACTACGTGCCATCTGCCTTCTTGAAGCGGACTTCAATTGGTGGTTGAAGCTCATTTTTGCACGACGTATGATGGAGGATATTAGGCGACATAACATGATTCCGGTTGAGCAGATAGCCACCTCTGGCAAAAACACAACCGATGGTACCATGTTAAAACAGCTAGGCTTCTTTGATCGTGCTAATACTCTACATTGGACTTCAGCAATGGATTCGGTTGACGCTGAACAATGCTATGATGCAGCCAATCATGCATTTACAAGTGTTGGCCTCCAAGCCCACACAATCCCCATTGAATATATCCTCTTGTATCTTGGATGCATGGCGGTAATGTGCTTTCATTTAAAAACTGGTTTTAAGAGGGATGAGCAAGGTTTTGCTGGGACTCTTAGCAACTACTTCCATGGGTTAGGACAAGGCAGTGGTGGTGCCCCCTCTGCCTGGCAAGTCATCAGTGCCATCATGCTTGGAGCATATCGAAGACGTGGGTATGGCGTCTGTTTTAACACAGCCTGGTCGGGTTTGATTTTCACTATAGCAGCTATACTCTACGTTGATGATTGTGACTTGCTCCACATGTGCTGCGACCCGGACATGTCCGAGTATGAATTCCTTTCCAGGAAGCAACGTGCAATGTACTATTGGGGGCTGCTCCTTCAAGCCACTGGCGGCATGCTCAAACAGAAAAAGTGCTTTTGGTACCTTTTGTCTTACAAGTTTGTCCGTGGTGAAGCAGTTCTGCGTCGTCTTCGTGAACTTCCAAAGTATTCCATGGTGATTCCCCAACACAGTGGCATTGATGTTGAAATTGAGCTAGTAGATGTAACAGAGGCAAGAGAAACCTTAGGAGTATTCACTTCACCAGACTCCACCCCCAAACCAAAAGGAGTGGTAGAGAGACGTAGCCAACAGTTACAGAAAATGATTGGGAAGGGTGAAGATTGGTGCCGCAAAGTTAGTGGCAGCAAGCTTTCTACAAGAGACATCTGGCACTCGCTCCTCACTCAAGCCAAGCCTTCCTTCAAATTTGGTCTTGTGCCAATAATGGATCGACCTGACGTCGTAGAGTGTGCTTTTCAAGACCTATATTTCAAAATCCTCCCTGCTCTTGGTCTTAACCGTAATATTACCAAAGGCTGGCGAATGCTTCCAGTTCGTTACCAAGGTCTGGGGCTCCCCAATATGTGTCTCGAGAAGTTATCTGAATCTCTCATGTGGCTTCAACGTCACTGGAATGTGGGTGAGGGAGTTGGTCTAGTCGTGCGGGAAGCCTATGAGAGACTTCAAGTGGAAACTGGTCTGTCTGGGAATGTGTTCAATCGCTCGTATGACAAATATGAATGCCTTGCCACACACACCTGGTACAAGGTTTTTTGGGAGTACCTTTCAAGGTTTAATGTTACCATCCAACTTGACGATACCTACGATGTGCCCCATGTAAGGGAGCGTGATGTACCTATTATGGATGTAATCACGGAGATTCTGCCTCAGTCGGAGTGGCGTCCCTTTAATCGTGTTCGGAAACATAAACGTGTCTTCTTTAAATCTCAACTCACCCACTGCGATGGTATTTGCATTAGGAAGGATATGCTCACCCAATCTAGAGGGCCTGACTCCCGTATGGTCTTTCCTATAGAGGAGCCAACACCTTCTGATTTTCGCCTCTGGAACTCTACTCTTCAGATTCTCTCATCGCCAACGTTTCGCTTCTCTCCTTTTGTGGGGCACTTTATCGGACAACCTTATGACAGACTTCTTTGGTTTACAACATCTGACAGGAGCATGCTAGTGCAACATGACGTCACCGTTGATCAGTACCAAGTATTCCGTCCTCCTGCTACTGGGCGTAGCACTCACTCTACCAAGATCTATGTCCCTACACACGAAGTCTACGATCCTAGAGTGCCTCTTGACTTCTACGCTTCTGTAGTTCCCTCAGACAACGGCTCCTTCGGTCTTCATTCAGTTGCACGAGTACCCATCACTGTTCACGAGGAAGAAGTTCAAACTATTCGATCAGTCCTCAGCAAGCTACCAAACCAAACCATCTGGCGCACACTCAATCTCGATGGGGACGGAGACTGGATAATAGATGGGCTTGCACGTGGCACACTTGTTGTTGTACATGATGGTTCCTTCATGGAACACCTGGATCCTAGCTCCTGCTCTGCTGGGGGCGTCATCTTCTGTACACAAGTCCGTCGTTTGGCCACATTCTCTGCAGCTGAACGGACTGATCCCGACACCGCAAGCAATTACAGGGGTGAGTTACTGGGTGGCTTTATCGCAGCTATGATAATCTGGGCGGCAACACAGATTCTCCACACCAACGGGATCGCTCCACAGTTTGCTTGTGACAACATGGGAGTGGTCATTCATGCAAACAATTGCCGCCGATCGCTGAAGGAAGCCCAGTCTCAGGCGGACCTGATCCGGTGTCTTCGCACAGTACTGTCGTCTCTTCCTTTTAAGGTCCAATACTCACATGTCTATGGACATGAAGATAGTCGTCAAGCATGGAGTTCACTTACTCTTCATCAACAACTCAACGTATATGCAGACAAACTTGCTAAAGATGCCCTAGTCTGGGCTGTTCGGCAAGACAAGTTTATTTCATCATCGTTTCCGTTTGAAAGCTTTCGTATCTTGGTGGGAGGCAACAAAGTCACATCTTCTATTAAGACAGCCATCTACAAGTCTTGGGGGGAGAAGGAGGCAAAAGCTCTCTTTGAATCAAGGGATATTATAAGCTCCTCGAACTTCGACAAAGTGTACTGGGAGGGACTCTCGGTTGCCATGGGTGTCTACCCACAGATGTTCCGTGTCTGGGTGACCAAACTGGTTTCCCACTTCAATGGCTCTAATAGACAACTTTCGCGGATTGATGAATCAATTGAAAATGTATGCCTTTGCTGTGGATGTGACAATGAGTCCACCTCTCACATAACAAGATGCCTTGATGAGGGTAGGACTGCCCTCTTTCTCGAGTCGACCGAAATTCTGACAGATTTTCTATTCGACACCCATATGGATTGTTCTCTGGTTGAGTGTCTGGAAGCCTACCTACATGCTCGTGGATCTGAGAGTATGACATCCATCGCAAGTGAGCATCCTGCTCTCTCCAGTGTCGCAACAGATCTTGATCAACTTGGTTGGGACTGTCTCTTGGAGGGTAGGATTCCATTTTCGCTCGTTGCGTTACAACAGTCATATTTGCGGCGTAGTGATTCTTATTGGAAAATCAAGACTTGGGCCAGTCACTTTATCCAACACTTACTCAACATCACCCACCGACAATGGCTGTATCGTAATGCAAGAATCCATCTGTGCAAACTAGATGACATGACCACCTCCGAGCACCACACTGTCTTAAATCTTGTCAAAGACATGATGCTTATTGACCCATCGGATCTTTTACCACAACACCGACGCCTCCTGGAACGGGATTTTGTCAATTTGGGAGAAGGTTCTAGTGTTGATCGGAAAGTCTGGCTACAACAAATGAATTCTGCTCTACATGCGGCGGAGTCTGTGGCTTCCACTGCCAATAACTGGAACAGGATACATGGTGATGTAGCATCTATGATGATGGAGAAGTACGCAGAGTATCGCACACGCGGGGGTATAGCTCAGACCAAACGGTCTAATATGGCCAAGCGGGTACGGTTGACATGAGGGATCTCAATCTAGTCTCTAGGTTGTTCCCTCTAGCTTCTAGAGGATGAAGGGGTCGGTTTGACTTAATGTGTGGTTACACTCCCTGTGTGGCTCCCTGGTAGTGTCCACTGCGGTGATATACAGCCAAAGAAAG
>JALLAY010000927.1:0-12181 GCA_036939635.1 Cyclotella baltica
TCAAGGTTGGGTTTATTGCCTGCTTCGGGTTGCTACAAGAGTGTGTTTTCAACAAACATCTCTACCCAATGCAGGTGCAAATAATAATGTACCAACTGGAGCATGGCGCCATGACCTCTTCTCCTGCTTTGACGTATGCTCCAATGGCATGTTTTGGATGTCCTTTTGCTGTTATTACATCGCCATGGGGCAAATTCTTCAACGATTAAAATTGACTGTATGTGGACAACCTGGTGGGGATTACAAAAATACATGTATGACATGGACAATATTGTGGCTTGTGGCCTATATCATCTACTGGATCATCATGCTAGTCACCCAAGGATATGGACTCTTTATCTACTACGCATTAGCAATTTTTGCATTGGTAGCATTGACCCAGGCACGGTATCATGTACGAACTAAATGGAATATTCCTGCGGATTGTTGTGAGAAGAGTGGATGTTTGAGTGATTGTTGCTGTGTTTATTGGTGTGGATGTTGCTCGGTTATTCAGATGATGAGGCATACGCATGATGAGAATGTGGATCGGTATAGTTGTGGGAGTGCCACGGGTTTGAATCCTGGTGCTGTGGAGATAGTCTGAGAAGATATGAGTGTAGCTGTTTTTGTTTGGTGGACATTCGTGAAGTTATGTGTGTGTATTTTAACTTGTTGGAATCAACTGCATTGAGAGGGATTAGAGCTGTTTTAAAGCTAAGAGACAAATACTTGTGTTGTAGAGTGAGGAAATCACTTTTAGTAAGTTCCAATATGAAAATCTGTTGTGGATTATCCAACAGGACAAAAGATAGTGTCTTGTTCCAAAAATCAAACATGTTCTTACATAGATCAGTCGTAGAAACTAGAAACCTTTCATTTTCAAAGTATGCAGCTAGCTAGAAGTTGTATTCCATGATTCCTAATTCACTGCTGGTGGCTTCGTGTTGGGTAAGGAACTCATACACAATCCTGACTGATACGACAAATATTTATCTGCTTTGTTATGCCAGATGGATGTTTTTGCTTTTGATTCAGTATGATATATGAAGATTTTTGATTTGTTTGGCATGGTGATTTTGCTCCAAAATCTCTTTTACCAGACAAAGTATCATTATCCATATCTTGATAAAATCTTGTATTACTCATAAATATTTCCTTTTATTAAACGACCTTTTGGAGTAAAAGAGAAGTCAAGATCTCTATATTTACATAGAGCATCTTCAATACACCAACCAAGTGTTGATTTATCACTTAATATTGGTATGTGTTTTGGGACTAAGACAAGGGAAACTTTGTATCTTGTATCAATCTTGAAGCAGGTCAATAACATTAACAAGTAAACAATATACCAAAGTGTCTCATATGTAAAGAAATGTTTTTTTTTCTGGATCACTCATTGTTTCTCTTCTAGATCTGACATTCATTTTTTGTAACGGGCTCCTATAATCTCTAGAGAAGACAACTTACTTCCACAATAAGCCATCAACTCATTTTAAAACCACTTATCTATCATAAATCCACCTCATCTGAATGTTTAGATTTGTTTCATCGAATGCTGTATTTTTATGTTTTTATGTCAATAATTTCCAATTTCTTTCAGGTTTTAAAGTAAACAAAATGTTACATATAATTTGGTGTTTGTTACCTTTCTTCTAAAAAACATCTCATGAGCTCAACCAATCAGCGGCTATCAACCACTGCAATGTACCTTGATACTCACTTCCACGTCAAAGAGAACTATTTGCCTCATGAATCAATTAGCGGCATCTTGTCAATTAGATTTAGTTAGTGCTTTCCCCATGCTACTGATGCAATGTTTTAATCAATTTTGCATTTACCAGCTCTAAACAAAATACTACTTTAATTTCAGCTTCAAAAGTTGCTGTATTTGTTTGGAACATTTTTATGTTTGGTTGATTGAGTCTCTAATCAAGCCTGTGTGATGCTGTCCTAGACAGAAATCAACACCAAACACAGACAAAAACATGGGTCACTGAATCTGTGATACCCTCCAGAATGTTTCTTTATGGAAAACGGAAGCAGATTGTGTGCAAATTGCAGCTATTAACATCAAGGATAGAATCTTGTTGTGAAAAATTCTGGGTATGACAAGACAGTGGATCAAATCGGCATCTACTGTTAGTATATATTTAATTAGGGTCCCGTCTAATAATTGCATTAGATTATAAATTGAGCTTGAATTCGTGCATATTTTGTGATTCTCTTGGATACATGATGTTTTTAATTCCTACTCATATTGTTTCAGATACAGACAACTTCCAGTGAAATAATCGGGTGAAACTGAATTAGACTGCTATCTCTCAACCAATCGTCTGCATCATTCTGTTAATAAGTTCAATTTAGGATAAAGTAGACTTACTTAATCCATACTACTAATATTAAAATATAAAGGACTTCAGGAACGTTGAAACTTGGAGCTTGAGGCTACATAGTCACAGCCTAAGCTAGGGTAGGTAGCAACCCAACGGCACTTGAGGATTATCTGAAAGCTATTTTATCAAAAAAGCCCCACACAAACCTGAATGTCACAAGACTTTTCGCAAATGTGTCTTTCAATCCAGACCAGTCACCAATGACTATAATTGTTGCATCAGCATCAGATCCAGAGGATGCATCAGCGTATCCTACAGTAGCTGTCAGTTTGTCCCAATGGCTCTATCAGGGACACTTGGAGGTTGTAGATGGAAGGGATGCTGCTTGGGCAATGACTTTGCCTCTGCTGCTTAAAGTGATGTCAAGATAGCCAGGGTGTATGTTATGTGGTTGAAAATGAATGTTAAAATCAAGGAAATTTGCAGTGGATGCTCAAGGAAAGGGCCCCTTCATGAGACAACAAATTGAATTGCAAATTCAACCATCTATTAATTCCCACCTCAGAAAGCTGAAATTCATTCTAGACATAATTCAGTTTCAATGAATGAGCTGTTTGAGTGTCCAAATCTGTTCAAGTAATGGTATTATGAACAAGGCATGGCAAATCTTGAGAACGAAACCAGTAAGTTGAAGTCCTAATCAACAACCTCAGCAAAATTTCTTTAAGTTATTTTTAGGCTCTATGCAACCGGAGCCTTTTCTTCCTCTAAAGCAACAGAGAATTTAGTACCCGTCTTTTCCTCCCATGAAAAGATTGCAGTATCACAGCGTTGGCAAAGATCACTTCCATACCTTCCATGTGTTCCCACTGCTTTGTCATAGAACCAGCACCGACCACATTTGACACCATCTGCCTTCTTTACGCCGATTGTGCAACCGCTCAATTCTCCTTTGGCAATGTAGGTGGCATCACATGCGCCATTGACTTCATCCTCAGAGTCAACAAGGTTCACTTGTGAAATCATTAGAGCTGTACGAAGCTCGTCTACACCATTGGTCTTGACACTGGGAGCAATCAAACTTTCATCCCCATCCAACTCGTCTAATGTTTTGCGAATGGATTCATCAGCAGTGTAGATGTATGCAGCAGCATCCAATGAGGCACCTACAAGCTTATCCCTACGTGCCAGCTCGAGCACTTGATTGACATCCGTTCTGACATTACGAACTAATTCCCACCTCTCACTGTCAAAGGCTGGATAAGAAGTTAATTGCTCTGGTATCCCTCCTTCAAAAACCGATGATGTATCATCCTCCTTCTTGTATGGAAGGTTCTGCCATACATCTTCTGCCATGTGAGGTAAAATAGGTGCAATGGACTTGGCAAACCCTTCCAAAAGCGAATGGAGGACAGTCTGACAGCTTCGTCTCCTAGCATCATTGATCGAAGAAATGTAGAGTCTGTCTTTAGCCACATCCAAGTAAAAGTTTGACAAATCTGTTGTTGAAAAGCGTAGGAGCTCCTGAGTTGCCCTGCTAAACTGATACTGGGACATGGCATCATCAACCTCCTTCAGCACAGCTGACATGGTGCCCAACATCCACTTATCCATTGATGGTAAATCTTCATATGGCACTGCATCCGTCTCTGGATCAAAATCATCCAAGTTGCCAATCAAATACCTTGCAGTATTACGTAGCTTACGGTACGATTCAAAAGTTTGTTTGATAATGTTGGACCCAACTCGCACATCTCCCGCATAGTCCACAGATGCCACCCAAAGCCTCAATACATCAGCACCATATGCTGGCTCCTGCTTTTTATTATTGCCTCCTTCAATCACCGACATGGGATTGACCACATTTCCCAGACTTTTCGACATTTTAAAGCCCTTTTCATCCAATACAAATCCATGAGTAAGGACAGATTTGTATGGTGCCTTCCCGCCATTGGCAGCAACAGACGTCAACAAACTGGATTGGAACCATCCTCTATGCTGGTCACTTCCCTCTAGATAAATATCGGCAGGGAAACCCAGTCCCATCTCATCATCGGCACGTTGCTGTGTGACACCAGCCCAAGATGAACCGGAGTCAAACCAAACATCCATGGTATCTGTGCCTCTGGTCCATTTATCAGCCTGATCCTTATACTTTTCAGGAAGAAGGTCAACCGTATCCATGGTCCACCATGCATCACTTCCATGCTCTGCAAATACCGATTGAATGTGTGATAGTGTGTCTTCGTCAAGGAGGACTTCAGTGCCCCCTGTGGCTTTGTCGTAGAAAACTGGGATGGGTACTCCCCATGATCTTTGTCGGGAGATGCACCAGTCTCCACGGGAGGCTACAAAGGATGTGATTCTATTCTTGCCGACATCTGGGATCCATTTGACCTTGAAATGTAGCAAAATTAAGTAATTAGGTATGAAGAAAATGAAACTCATTTTGCACTAGCCAATAGGCTCAAGTCCTTAAACTCACCGTATCAACAGCCTTCAGCGCATCCTCCCTAAACCCCTCCACCGAAGCAAACCACTGATCCGTAGCCCTAAAAATAGTAGGCTTCTTCGTCCTCCAATCATACGGATACTTATGCCCATAATCCTCCACCTTGATCAATGCACCCGCCTCCTCCAACGCTTCAATCACGGCCGTATTCCCCTCACCTAAAACACTCAAACCTACAAACTTATCTCCTACTATGGTTGACTTACCAGCCTCCACGGTAAACTTCCCCACATCGTCCACGGGACTAAGTAACTCCAATCCATACTTGAGTCCAGTCAAGTAATCCTCCTGTCCATGCCCGGGAGCAGTATGAACCAACCCCGTCCCCGATTCAGTAGTAATATAATCCCCTCCAGCAATAACTTCCGAAACACGTTCATACAGCGGATGCTGATACGTAGTCCCCACCAAATCTTGACCAGTCAAAGTCTTTAATACCTTCAATTCACCCTGTTCAAGACCAAACTTTGATTCCAACGTTTCAATCAATCCAGCAGCCACAATCAACATGGACTTTCCATCCAATACCTTTTCATGTGAATCAACCACACAATACTCCAATTCGGGATTCACAGCCACGGCCAAATTAGCCGGCATAGTCCAAGGAGTGGTAGTCCAAACTGCCACCTTTAACTTCTTCCCTTCCCCCTCACTGCTAACTAACTCTTTAAGACCATCAGACCCACTAACAACATCCAACCCCAAATAAACACTCTTACTAAAATGTCCCTCAGGATATTCCAACTCCGCCTCCGCCAATGCCGTTTGACTCGAAGGACTCCAATGCACTGGTTTTCGTCCCCTAAATATATGACCGTTTTTGTACATTTCACCAAATACGCGAATTTGTGCAGCTTCGTACTCTGGGAGGAGGGTTAGGTAGGGATTGGTGAAGTCACCTAGGACTCCGTACCGTTGGAAACTTAAGGATTGTTTTTCGACTGTCTCTTTAGCAAACTGTGCAGCTTTTTGACGTAGTGTTATGGGAGTTAACCCCTGACGTTCTTTAGACTTCATACTTTGCAACACTTTAAGTTCAATAGGGAGACCGTGACAATCCCACCCGGGGACAAAGTGGACCTGCTTCCCCTTTAGTATTTGATGTCGATTAATAAAGTCTTTTAATAGTTTATTCAAAGCGTGACCAATGTGCAAGTCACCATTGGCATAGGGTGGTCCATCGTGGAGTATGAATCGTTGTGCTCCAGCGGCAGAGGCAGCGGAGGAGAGTTTGGTGTAAAGCGAGGTGGAGGACCAGTAGGATTGAATTTCGGGTTCACGAGTTGGGGAGTTGGCACGTTGAGAGAAGGTTGTTTGGGGGAGGGTTATTGTTGTTGCGTAGGGGTTTTTGGGTGGTTTTTCTTTGGCTGAGAGGGACGTTGAGAGACGACGGGTGGTGGTGCGGGTGGTGGGGAGGTGGAAGGAGTGGAGGAGGGGACGTTTTAGTGCGAGGGTTAGGAGGAGCATTATGGCCTTGCGTGTTTGGGGTGAGATTATTGCCATTGTCAATGTGATGGGAGGCGATTGGGATTGGATCAGTTTTATTCAGGCGACTAGCTCAAATGGAGTTATGTTTCAGGTGAGTCTTTACAGACGACCGTTGATTGAATTGGTGACGCCAAGAGTGATGAAGAGTCTACTTTACGTTGCCAGACAATGAGCCCATTGTTTCATTTGTTTCCTCTTTCCTCTTTCCTCGGCCGTTTGGTTCATGTTCATCAGAAAAACGATGACACATCAACTTATGAAATTACCTTTTAGTAGATACTGTTACACATAATGTTGTATATAGTTATTCATAGTAAGTTAATAAAAAGTTATTATTTTTAAAGGTAGAAAGGTAATGTGCTTTAAACAGATCGACTGACGACGTGACTGACGCACACATCAAGCCGACGCGATGGATCCAATATCCAATCTTTCACAGATTTCACCACTACACACGTTGTAATTCCGTGCGCAGCGAGAAATATGGGTTCTTTGCATTCTTTGCTCTTTTTTTCGGAACGTCGTCGTCATGGCGGCTAGCACTATCGTACGGCATAGCTACCCAACACTTCTTGCTTCCTTCCAACAGATTTTGAATTCTCAGTTTAATGTCGACGCTAATGTCAAACCATGACAAAAAGAATAAGAATAATCCGGATCACTCTAGTCTTTCTTTTCACAATCATTTATTGTTACAACGACATCATCCGCCAAACTACAGTCCTTACACTAAAAAGTTACAATGATGAACGAAAAGGAATGACCTCATCGACAGTTCTACCACCACTCACGGAACTGGTACAATCAAACTCAGACACCAGTACCCCCTGCCCATTCGGAACTATTCCAATCCTAGATCAAATTTCCCAAAATGACGAATTCACAAATGCAAAAAGAAAAATCCCCCAAATCCTACACTTTACATCCAAAACACGATGTGCTACACCCCCAGTTATTGACAACATAAACCTCTGGCGTAGAAGATTCCCAAACCATTCCATCTATCTCCATGACGATAATGCCGTCGACCTACTGACAAATCATCCACTTTCTCAACACCTCTTTCCTCTGCTCAACGAAACACTAAAATGCATAACAAGCGGAGCAACCAAAGCCGATGTATGGCGCTACCTCCTCCTCTACCTGTATGGCGGGATATACAGTGATGTAGATAATAGACCCATGAAATATTTAAACGAATCCACAATTTCTGCACAAGATGAATTCTTCTCACCAATAGAAGGATTGGGGATTTTGTCTCAATTCTTCTTTGCTTCGGCTCCTCGTCATCCGTTGATGAAATTAGCATTAAATGCGGCATTGGAACGGTTAAGATCTACAGAGAATGTAATGAGGAATAATCCGGCTCAAACTACGGGACCAGGGGCATTAAAAGTTGGTCTTATATATTTTCTTAATGGGACGGATGGGTATATCCCTGCTGGGAGGTATGAGGGTGTAAATGGATGGAGTGTTACGTTGGTGGGTAGGAAGGAGAATCATACAGATTATATTCAGAGGGATGGGTTGAGGAGGAAGGATAAGATGGAGTATTATAGTGCTATTGGGGGTAGTCATTTTTCTTCGAATAGATATCCGAGGAATGGAGGTGTTTCATGTATGGAACATTTGAATAGGACAAGAGGGAGTAATTTGGTGGCTAATTACTCTTTTAATGGTGTTGAATATGTTGGTTAAGATGAGCTTAAGAAGAGTTGTATAATATTGAACTTGACATTTTGCTTATGAGTTTAATTGATCATTGTGAAGTTGGCTATTCTCCTTCTTTCTTTAGCAAGCCGTTTTGCTCTTGAGCCCTCTACACAATTGTAGTCCAGAGAAAAGTTATTGGTTGGAAAAGAGCAACTCTGGCTTTTGATGCGTGGCCAACAACCATGATGACATGCTGATGGGTAATATCTCAATTAGAAGGCCTCCAAATCACCTGTCCTCTCCCCATTAAGAAATCCAATAAATTTGATGAAGTCAAGACTAGTTCCGTGTGCCATGCAACTACCAGTAGGCCCCATTGTCCCACAGCCTCATCAAAACTTGAATTGCAATTTAGATTATTTCTCATCTCTTCATTCAAACATCCATCAGGTTTCTTGTTTGACTTCAATTCCTGACAGGTCGATTATCTAGGTGATGTGGATTGAAATCCATTGGGTTTTGTGTATCAAATGGAGCAGTTGGTTTACTATTGTAAGACTGAGGTGTAACCTGCATTCCGTGAGGATGATTTTGGTGTAGATTGAAGGTAAAGTAAAGATAAAAGATTAGATCAAATAAATATAATTATTATTTTAGCTGCTATATCTGTATTCATCAGGTCATGTGGGCCAAACATCCATACCGTCCAAATCTGGTCTTCACTTAACATCCACTTCATTGATCACAACTGATTCCTCAGTTTCTCAAGGATGCAGATAAAACACGGATCCTCAGTTTCTCAAAAGTACAGATAACACATGTTACTACCTTACAGTACACGACTGGAACTGGACATGATGAGCCTCGAGAGGCCAGGTTGAAGCCACTATTTCTCCTTTGTTAATGAGCTCCCATTTTCATCAGTGCTCTAGTTGATTGATGTTTCATCTAATCAATTCTCCTTTGCAAGCTCGCTTTACTGTGTAATTGCTATGCCATATCTCACAACCGTCCATGAGTCTTGTAACGGCCTTTGTGTCAAAACTTCTTTCTCCAGTTGGGATGCACCATCGTCCTCCTTCTTTTCGTTTGCAACTGCCTTGGTGGATCAGCTCCGTTTTGATCCTCTTACTCAGATGGTCAAGAGTGAGTATCTTTCAACGTCTAAGTGGTTTTCTACCATTAGTAAGAGATTGGTGGGACAGTCAAGGCCTTAGTTTGTAATTACAAATATTCAAGTTTCCAAACATTCATGCAATTTAGATAGTTTGCAGAAAGTGAGTCTGCAAGGTCACAAATTAATCTTGTAATATTGATCAACAATGAATCCGCTTTAGCAGTGTATTTAGCAGTAAGGCATGGTCACTTATCTACTACTAACAGATATCCTCCTACATAAAAACACAGACTCGAATGAGGTGGACATTGCACTCTTCAGCACTTGCATGACCAAAACAATGTCTTGATCATCAAAAACAACTACTAGAAACTCCATTCTCACAGGGTGCAAGGCAGAGAAAACGTGGTAAATCAATCCTAAAAATTCTACCCATAACTTAACAAAACAGTGATATGGAAAGTAGTCTGACGAAAAAATAGCAGAAAGACCTCAATGCAACTGGTTCCATACAGTTGTCTTGACTAAGGGGAGGTAAGTAATGTAGAGGAAGACTAATTCTTCACACATACTGCATTGCAAATTGACTCGCAGTCTTTTGCCCAGTCCATCACTCGTATACAAATAAGAATGGAACACTTTTGACTTAAGGTCTCGAAATGTAGAGAAATCACAGAAATTCTTAGTACTCACAACAGCACAATGTAACCATTTTTAAGGACAAATAATAAAACTTTCACCATGGTCGTTTTGTTGGTTTCAGAATCTGATGACTTTGAAGATAGGTACCTATACACCTTACAACCACCATACTGTGAATTCAATCAGATATTTTGATACCAGCTTCAACCAACACAAATAATAGAATAAGGTAACATTTGTTTCTCAAAACTATGTTTGAACAAATTGTCATGTATGCATTGCGATTTGTCATCAATACAGGATGTGTCTGATTACCCTGCTCAATGCAGCGGCAGATTAAGTCTCAAAAATTGTTCTGCGGAATAAAAGAACATGTCATCCCAGATAGGGTCAATGTTGATGTCACACAAAAAACTTGCACTATCATTATCTGCTAAGTTTTCAAGTCTAAACAATAAAATTAATTCCACACACACCATATAAAATCTAATTGCACCAATCCAAACCAATTCTACACTGGTTTCTTCCAACTGGTCTCCATCGTCTCCACATTCCAATAATACGTCTCACCCGCATCCGTCAAAGTCTTAACCCAAGGCTTTGGCAACACCACAAACCCCTTCGGAACCTCATCTTCACCAACCTCATCCAAAACCTTTCCACCATTATCTTGCATCTTACTAAAATCCGGCATATCCCCCCAAGGAATCCTACCCTGCCAAAAATAATCATCGGGAGTAAAGCACGCCAAATTCATAAACTGATACTCAACATACGCCGCCAATCGCTTAAGTTGATCATTGTAACATTCCTCATCTTTGTTTAAAACGTGAGTCCAGATTACTTGAGCTAGCTCCTCGATGCGCTTTTTGTCATCTTTGGCGTGTTCTTGGAACACATCATCGTACTGAGTACAGTGGAGGAAGGTTATTTGTTGCACGTCTTTGAGGTGCTTGTTTACGGTTAGTTCGTTGACGCCTTCGGCGCGGATGCGGGCTCGGGTGTCGTTCCAGAGGATATCGAATAATTCCTCCTGAGAAAATGAAGTTGAGAGATTGTTGACAAGTGTGAAATGAGAGTAAGATTCTCAATGGAAGGTGAGTGAAACAAAAAAAAAAATGACGTACCTGAACTAGCAGAGCAGCATGCGGATCAACTCTGTCCGCCAATAACCGTTTATGAAGAAACCATACATGCATTGTAAGAATGGCATGACGATGACGGAATTCATAGGGGATTCGTCCTTCTCGATACCACCTCCTTAATTGTTTCGGTTCATGTCATAACATCAGTTAGTTATATCAACAGTAGATTCATTAAAGTATAATATATAACTCACACATCATTAGCCCGCACCTGAGCAGCACGAAACAATCTCTCCCCCAAAATAATCGTCTTCCTCTGCCCCTCGATGGAGTACTTATCCCAAAGCTTGGAGAATATGCTCTTGTAATTATCAGTGCTGAATGGTTCGGCATACGGGTCTGCTGTGGATATTAGCCCGTCGTTGGCTGCTGTGGGCTTTGATGGTTGTGTTGGCTCGTTGTTGGAGACGTCCGGTGTTGGTGTTTCTGTTGCCCCTGTTACTGGTGGTTCTGAATGTGGCTTTTGCTCGGCGTTAGCCGGTGGTGTTTGCTGTGGTTTCGATGAGAAATTGTATTGCTGACCTCTCGATGTAACGAATGAATCTCCAGAGCCATACGGATGAAACAAAGACTTTGAACAGAGTGAACCTCTGTAATTGATCGAAGTGAAGCTTCCGCGACTTAGAGTGTGATTCAAGTTAGAGCCACCAGCTTGAAGTTCGAAAGCATTGGCGACTGTGGTCGGTGCAACTGATATCGATTTAGATGCTACTTTAAACTCAGGGATGTGGCGCATTGCCATTCGGATCTGAGATTGTCGTGTCATGTTTTAGAGATAGTTGAGAAGAAGTGATTTGTTGGATATTGCTGTTGATAGGCTTTCGTTGGATCGGCTATTGCTTTCACTTGGGCTCGAGTTACTAGATATTTAGGCAACGACGCCGTGGCTCGCTATTTTTTGTTCAAAGCGGCAAGCAATGTTGACTGGGATGGTTTGGTTGTGGTAGGTTGGTTGTGCCTGTTGTGGCTTGTGGCTTGTGGTTTTGTGATGTTTCTGCGCTGGCAATGGCGGTGAGGGAGAAAATTAAATTAGAAATTTTAAAGGTAATTCAAATTTCATTGGATATAACAATTTTCTCTTTCACATTCAGATACCATATACCTTTCATTTCTATTTTCGACGAAAGGCCCAGAATTGGATGTCAGATTGCTTCAGTTTTTTCAAGGTCTGGGAATTACAATCTCCACATATATGAAATTGAGTCCATTAGTATCCATGTATCATGAATCTTGCACATAAGAAAGAATTCTATTGATTCTGTTGCACAATTGACCAGTGCTGCAGTTCTGTCCATGTGTAGTACGGTTC
>JALLAY010000928.1:0-12183 GCA_036939635.1 Cyclotella baltica
TTTGTTTCATGGGGCAGAGCATGATCTCTGGGACACATTCCAATACGTCACAATGTCATGGTTTGAGTTGAATAAAGGACATAGATTTTCTCTGACAAGTTGCTGTCAAAACTATCAATAGAGAGGACAAAATAGGAGGGATGACATGATTGTGTCGTGGCGTAGGTTGATAAAAATTATATAACCTACATCAATGTTCTGATTACTGTACACTGCACCAAACAAAGTCATTTGCTTCAAATGAACATTCGACTGCCTACTCTGATTTACAAGGTTTGTGTCAAAGGTAATGGTTATGATTAAAATGAGGGGGAAGATTGTACTGGGTTTATTGGTGCTTTGTGTTGAGCGCCGAGCAAGGATGGTGAGCTTAATAGGACATAAGGAGAAATATGTCAATATCGAAGACAAATGAATTACTATGAATATCATGAAAGTTAAATAATGCTGGTTTGTGTGGAGATGATGATGTAAATGGGAGGCTTGTATTGCTTCAGTAAAAATGTTAGAGTTCTTTTGCATGTCCTGATTTCAATTTGTCTCAGAGAATTCATTACCTTTCTGAAACGAACAAACGAACAAAAATAAAATTAAATGGGACATATTGATTGACAAGATTTTGTTAGATTATATTTTTGCTCTAAACATAGCGTACACATCGATTAGTATGTAAAGCACTGTGTTAACTATGAGTTTGTTTGCAAGAATCCGTTGGTGGATGCCAAAGGGTACCGCGTCTGCCGACGGATGTCCTGCCATGCCTCATTAGATGCAGGCACTACCTCTGTTGTGCCAAACCTAGCAATTTTTGACTCACTTTGTTGGAATAGATCTTATTATTTGGTCTAATCATCAATATGCAAGGTTGATGATGAGTCATGTTTGATTTATTTAAATAGACAATTCGAATGAGTGTGGCTTATCAGCAATTTTACAGATGTTAATAGTCAGATGTTGGATACCATCCACTGTGAATGTGCTATAGCGACCTCTCACTCATATGTGCACTGAGGCTGGCATTCCAAACTCAACTCTCAAACTTTACCAAAAAAGAGAAGGTTAGAATGATAACATTTTCATCTCAGCATTTGTCTGTTATTGAAAACCAACTAGATGCAATTGGTGACTTCGCTTTTGGAATATATTGAAATTTATGATGAATTTATTGGAAAATTTATGATTATTCTGGTTGATGATGCCTCCAATTTTGCCTGTGTGAGGATATTTCATATTAATATAAGAAGATGGTGAAGTGTGGCTTGTTACATGGGATAGAATTTTCTTGTTAAGTAGTTTTGGTTCTGGGTAAGGATTAACAGTGAACCAAACAGCATTAATGGTAGTAGGAAGGTGGTAGTCAGTACTAGAAAGCAAAGTAACTGATTAAATATGAGAGTTACCTAAAATCACCATGAAATTTAGGTGCTGCAGGATTATTCTTTCTTTATTGAATCCTCTGGTCACTGTATCTGTGTAGAAGGTTATCACCAAGTTTCAGTGATAGATGTGTATCAGAGATCAGTCATGGCAGAATTGATGGTGGTGGTGGAATCAGTAAAAATGCATGGATGGTGAATGTGCATAAGTCTGAGCCAAGCTAACACAAATATCAGTGAGTATGAACAATATGACTTGTGCAACAACATATTTCCGCTGGTATTTTTTGTGTCCGTGATTAAGAAAAACTCAAGGCAGCATGGGCATTTGAATTAGAGCAAGAAAACATGAGGCCTTTGTGCAACACCCCGAAGTGGAGCTTTTTATAAAGTAAAAAGTCAACGAAGGGTGTTCACATTTCAGAAACATTCCTTGTCTCATTGCTACCAAATTAATGTTAATGACACTACCAAAGACTTTGGTATCACAACACTACAACAAAGAAATTCATAAATGGATGTTATGATTGGACAGATAAATATGAGGATGATCCTGTCAGAAAAACCTGATCTGTGCTCCTATCATCTTGTTATGGATCACATTTGGTTTAACATTCTGTAGGTTGTACCTGAAAACGCTTGTGACAGCTTCATATTTATCTTAACAACACGCCTAATTTGTTGGAGTTTGTTGGTAATGCTTTCAACTCTTAATTGTTGTGTGCCTAAAAATCTATATTAAATTTTTGCTAGATATTACATCACAGAACTACAGATTGTCTAGTATTTCTCATTATTGTCATTTGGCAGAAGTGACAAGTTTGTGGGAGACAATAAAATGTATTCTATTTTCTGCTTTTCTTATTTCACCATGTTGTGAGGCCAATTATCTGCCAAAACAAGCCGAAACATTAGATGAATGACAAATTATGTGATTTTGGTGGATAGAATCAATCGCTGCAGCTCAAACAAAATGTATCATTGGCAAGTAAACATGATCTAGTGATAAAAATCTATTGCCAATTGGTTCAACTCATTAGCCTGCTGCATGGAATGGTTGGATAAAAAGTCTATCATGTCTAGACTCTCTACTAAAGGAGTAGTAACTGTGTACTAAAGCAAACAAATTGCAGCATACAAAGAGTTGAAAACAAAACACACTCTTTATGATCAAATAATCTATACAAATAATCTGACTCTGTTCCTCCTGGGGTACTGAATTGTCTCAAATGTGTCCCTCAACCTCAACATGTCCTTAAAGTAGAATTTCTATGACCATCCAGCCTATATTACTTATATACAAATTATGCTTGATTCATACATTCATTGTTTCGATCTTTATCCAATGTTCATACCACCTACTTCTATTTTTCACCATAGGTGAGGAAACTTAAACATTGACAATGTAAATCATTGTGCTAAAACCATATCTGTCACATAGTGAGTTGCACTCCGCTCCATCCTTCGCGATCTGTGCATTTTTGACCGGAGGGAGAAAAAACATATAATCCAAAAGTTAGAAACACTGCACTGACACTTTTGTGAGGAGAGAAATAAGAAATTACTTGACAAACCAAATTATGTCCTAAAAATTGATTTATTGGAATGTAATAATAAGTGCAATCCTAATAGATAATGGTTATCTTCTTCAAACACAATTAATTCACAATCCCCAAACCAAGAAACATTGCTACTCCCAAAACAATAACTTCCAACAAACTTGCACAATCCCACAACTCAAGCACCAGCAACAGTCCCAGCACCCCTAGCAGCCAAAGCCGCCTTCCTCCTAACCGCCATCTCCCTCTCCCTCTCAATCGACTCCTTAATAATCCTCATCTTCTCCTTCTCCAAAGCCTCCCTCTCCCCACTAGTCCTCAAACGATCCGCCCACTTCTCACTCTTATAAGGCCTTCCACCCCCCTTGGCCTCATCCAAATCCCCAATATTAACACGTTTACGAATACTCCCCTCATTATACGGGGATCCAGGTTGGGTATAGTATGCATCCTTCGCCCCGGGTGGCAACCCAACGATGGGGTTACCAATCCCCCATCCCCTCGACCGTACCGTAGTCTGATTATGTAAATGATGAAAATTCATAACCTTCTCTTGATGACCTACTACACTCTTTCCCCCGGTGGGTACACTACTATACTCCAATGGAATAATATCCTCCCCTCTTGCATTAATAAACTCCCCCTCAGAATGAGGCGGGGCATCATTCATCGAAGTCATCCATCCATGCCATTCGGGGGGGATGGAGGCCGAATCGAAATTGTGAATGTCACCCGGCTCGACCCAACGATGTTGGCCGAAGGGATAGTCGACGCGATTTTCGTAGTAGCGATTGCCGGCGGGGTCGTGGCCGATGTAGGTTCCGAATTTGAAGGGGTAGTCTCCGTTCTTTGACATTCAATGGAATGAATGAGGTGTATTTTGTGAAACATCAGATGCAGCTATGACGTTCTTACCGTGTACATGTGTTCGAGGAGGCCACGCCATCCTCCCCTGTATTTTAGGGCGGCTTGGAAACTGCGAATTACGCCGTACACCATTGTATCAACGTCGGTCAATCGATTGAAGGGTGAAGGGTGAAGGCAGGCGTCGGAGGTCGGGTGAAAGGATTGATACTAACGTTTTGTGTTCGTTGAGCTAGTGATGATGTGTGCGATTTTAGGTGTGTGATGTGAGATCGTGAGGTCTGGTGAGCTGCCTTGTGAGTCACAGTCACAGGTTACTCATCACCACTGGAAAGTCTCCCTTTGTGCCCCCTCACAAGTCCCGAAAAGTCCATGTCAGTCTTGCCACATTCAATCATTTCTAATTTTGAATTGCTTGTCTCTAATTTAAACCACATGTCTCAAAAGAGTCTCAACTTGTCACCACTCATCCCAAGACTTTCCAAACAATGGCAAAGCCAAAGCAAGATAATCCATGAATCTGTGCCTGTCAGTACTAGAGCGAAAACGACATTGGCAGTCAAATTGTGTTTGACAATTGTGAAGTGCCAATGTGAGAGAAAACAACACGTCTGGAATGAAAGATTTCGCATCACAAAATATGAAACACTTGAAGGTTCCGTGTCAGAATCTTGCCATGATCATCCTGTGCAGGCATCAATGATAATCTCTGGAAAAGGATCAAAATTCCAATACAGACCCAGAACAATGATGCGAGGGGTGTCTGAACAAATCAAGAATTGGAACTAAGTTCTTTTCTCAGAACCATTAAAAAACATTTTGTGTGAGAATTAATACATCAATTTATACCTACTCACAATGAAGGACCAATGAAACAGAAGGAAACAAGGTCTTGGTCAAGATCTGTCTCCTCTGAATGCTTTGGTTAGATATTGATTTTCTTGCTGCATATGGAGTAAGAGAATGGTCTGTTGGCAAATCCATCACGATCATTCAATATGAGAATCAGACAAAGTTGTCATGGCATGTCAATGAAGTTGCAGTGGTAGTGGAAGATGGATGATTGGATGGATAACTGGATGGAAAGAGGGACCTGTTTCAGATGTAGCAAGGGATGAGCGCATCCTAAGACTAAGATGCAGGATGGATTGTCAAGAGTGCTCATCGGTTCTCTTGATGGTTGGATTATAGATTATAGTTGAGAATCAAGTTTTTGCTGAAGTATGTCTGAGGACTTGTCAAGGTATTGGACTTGGAAAGAGTGTCTTGGATGGGAGACATTTACAATCTATAGAGCTGCTCAACTAGCTCCTATTCATTTATCTCATTAGATGTGTTCTGATAAAAGATGGCAAGGCCACTGTGCTTTGTCATGAGGCTTGGACAAGCTTCTCTTCCCGGCTTAAGCTGATGACATTCACAAATTGTGTAGTAATATTCATCATGATTTGAAATCAAAACAGAAACAATCTTTCATTGGAAGTGAAGTAGAGTAATTTTAAGATATCTAAACCCATCGATTTCATTAACACACCTTTTTCATTTGATTAAGAGAAGAATGAACAGTAATTCAAAGTTGAATTTGTAGATATCCAGGGACATTGGGGTGATATTTCTGGTGCTTTGAAGGAGACCATTTCTCCAATTGGGTCAACTTCAACACTTTGTGTATTTGGCTCATAATCAGGTGCAGCCTATACCCAAACACATTGACCATATGATCTTGTCCAAACAGAAACGCTGCGGCTGTTTCTGTTTAGTCTATTATTATGAGATCTACAGGGCTCAAAAATGTCTTATGAAAAGACTTTGAGTCAAGTCAAATGAGACTACAAGCTGTTGGAGGTGGTATTCTCGGTCTATGTACTGTTGGAATGTAATGGTTTCTTGTTTTGTTATTATTAGGATAAAAATACAGGACTCTCTGTGAATTAATGTAGCCTGGAGTTCTTTTCTTGGTTTGAGATTAGATTTGTTGATGTTTTGTATTCATGTTATTCTCATTGATTTATCAGATCATTGGCTCCGAAGAAATGATAATTGTGTAGGTGGTATTTGTGTATGTTGCTCAGTGAATTGTTTCTTCCCTGGGTTCTGTTACCAACAACATTGAAACTTGGCTTTACTATTGAGTAATGTGCTATGCTTACAGTCAATAATAGGAGCTAGGTGACATGTTACTTTAATAACTCATCTATTATTTAACTATCTAACCCACACCTGCCATAAGGATTGGATGAGGCAGGTCTATCTGAATAAGACTACAGAAGCAATGCAGCGCTGTCTTTAACATTTAGACAACACCTTTTAACTAAAGCCATCGTTAAAATCTTAGTACAACATCACACTTAATCTAGTTTCATGCTACTTTCAATTCTCTCTTGATACAGGCAGTACAGTGCAGGATTAGCTCTCATCTCTCTGCTTTGCACAGCCTTGCATTAATTATTAACAAACCCTTGATTACACATCAAAGCCACGTCTTGTAATTTACTCCTGATAAGACAATTAAACCTCATGTTTCCACATAAATATAAAGCCACTGAAACAAGTCAGAAGTGCAAATAAAAATGGATTCAGTAAATTTTTCACTTGCCGTTGATAAATCAATTAAAACTGCTGACACGGGACAACAATTAATAAATAATCTCACCACCAGGGGGAAATATCTGACTTTCTCCAAAATTGGTCATTCAGGGGGGTTATGCTTACACTAATGAAGATTAAATTGTCTCCGCCTTACCTTACTAATTGAAAAAGAATAATACCCTAACTTCTTACTCAGAGGTTCAACTTTTTTCAAACCCTGCTTACCAGTAAACTTATGAGCTAACTGAGATGCCTCAATAATGGTTTTGCTAAGCTGCAGCTGCTGGTACCCATCGATAGGTCACATATCGAGGCTTTCTGCCACCTATACATATAAGTGTAGGATATGGCTTACCTAAGGTAGGTAGGCTTACTCATGAACTTACTCCGACCAGCAGATATGTCAAATTATTCTCCTTCTTGAACTGAAACCAAGTTATCACAGACATTTTCTTTGAATGACACAGACAGGAAGATTAGATCTGCAAACTATAAGAGGTGGAAGAGAAGCATGTCAAGATCAGAGTGAGGCATTATTATTGCTACTTGAAACAAGACCTTTGTTATCAACATTATTTGTGAAGAGTAAATGAGTAACCCTTGAGACAACACAATCAGCAAAGATAGTTTCCCAAGGAAGGGTTGAAAGCAAACCCTGTAACAACCACGGCTAAGAAAAATATTCAAATTAGACGGACTTAAGGTAATCTGAATATATTCTCTGTTTTTTTTACATTTTCATCACCACCAAGTATAGGGCTTTTCAATTTGTGGCATTTGTCAACAATGATTCTCTCAATAAATGGATTCTCTTGTGATCAGTGCAGCAAACTAAGACTTCCACCACGTAAGTACAGTCATTGACATTAAATAACATGTAATTTAGGCCAAAGCACAAACTGCTACTGGATCAAACTACCATATAAATATCTGTTTCATTTTATAAGATAATATTGTATTCAAATCAATTCAACAAAATGATGCTAAAGGGAAACAAATTGTAAGCCAAAATTCACCGTCCAATGAAACATTCAGAACGAACCCCCTTGGATGAATATATGGAGCGTGTTCTCATTTCAAACAGCAATATATTCCCGAACGTGCTACAAATCTCACATCCACATAGCTGGGTTTTCTCGGAGAAAACGCCAAATAGACTCAATATACTCTGCACTATTCTTATCACAATCCGATTCAATAAGAAGCTGGAACGGAAGTTTTCTCGCAGCATTATGCATCACAACCTCGTGAATTGATTTCTCCATGATATAGTTCACCATTTTACAATTGCCTCTGAAGCAGGCATAGTGCAGAGGAAAGTTACCGCTCGCATCACAAATCTTAAGAGTACTCTCATCTGCTTCCACCAAGGGTTTGACAATGTCGAAGTGATGGAGTTGGCAGGCAAGGTGAAGTGGGATCAGTCCTTGGTTGTTAGCCACACGCACACTCTCGGGATTTCCAGTCATCATTAGTTTGATTGTCCCCAACAAAACATTTCCATTTTTCAGTGCTCGATGGATAGGTAGCTGTCCATCACTGTCTGCCGCTACTCCTTCACGAGCCTGATTTATGAAATCACGTTGAGTTTCAAGACAACTGAGCAGCCGTGGACAGTTCCTTCTTGCGTGATCCAAAGGAGTGTCTTCATTGTCGTTGCGGGTGAATATTGCTTCTGGATATGCATTGTACACAATCTCCACAACTTTCACAGTATGGTTTAAGCACGCAAGATGCAACGGAAGGGATCCATCATTCCTAGACATAGACGCTGCACGCTGATTGTACTCGAGCAAGAATCTGGCAATCTCTACTAAATCATTCTCTTGTCCTGCATTGTAGCCTCTCCCAAGAAGAAGATCCAAAGGAGTGTCTCCATCGTCGTCGCGGATGAATATTGCTTCTGGGTAAGCATTGTGTACAACCTCCACAACTTTTACGGTTTGGTATCTGCAAGCAAAATGCAAAGGAAGGGAGCTAATATCATTAGTAATAGATGCTGCACGCTGATTCTGCTCGAGCAAGAATCTAACCAGCTCTTCTACATCATTCTCTTGTTGTGCACTGGGGCGCCCATGAAGAAGCACATGTAAAGGAGTGCTTCCATAATTGTTTGGCATGTTGATGCTTTCAGGAAACAATTGGTACAAGAACTTTGCTGTTTTGACATTGCCATAGAAGCAGGATAGATGAATTGGCAGCCAATCCTCATCGTCGACGGCCTGTAGTTGTACTGATCTCAAACTAACATCATCTCCCAGCAGAATTTGGCAGAATTCTGGAGTTCTGCGCATTGAAGCTGCATGGAGTGGAGTTCTGCCAGACCTGTCGTCTCTGGCGTTTGGACAAGATGGATTGAGCCTAATGGTAGATAGTAACTCCGAAATCAAATTTGACTCTGTCTCGTCTCGGTTATAGCACAAGTCGAAGATGTCCATGATAAACATGTGTCTTGGGTCTTGGTCTTTGTGTGATGAGTGGCACTCTTCGTAAAACAATGAGGTGGTGGAAGGAGGCAAGCAGGGGGAGGCAAGATGCAAGACGGAGGAATAGCGTAGGTATGATTCTTAATATGGCCCGACGATCTCCTGATCTGAATGGAAAATTATGAAGCCGTACCATACACAAAGCCGTCCGTCTTGTCATATGTCAATCGTCGATTTCATTCAGTGGCTGTCAAACCTGCGGTTTATGTTGCTGTTGCTACGTGCTTCGTCATCTTTCTTCTTGTTTCGTTGCTCGTTTTGATTGCCTTCATTAGGTACTACATGACGTTTATATTTAGAGGGCGTAAATTATATTGAACTATTTTTCGATGAATGACAAAAGCCATTCCTTATCTGCCCTCAAATAGAGCCTACTAAACTATTAAGCTCCAACAGGGACTATCAGCCAACAGAACGCGAACTCACATACTTCCACCATGTAAAAAAGTCTCGAAACAACACATCACCGACACCTACCGAACCATGGCCACGAGCCGCCTCACACCGACTCTACGCCCCTTAGCCACACACCAAATGACGTACGACAATGTGCCTTATCATTATTGGGGCTACTTTGAAATCTTTTGCCGCTACCGAGGCCAATCTCACCCATATTTGTAGGAGTTCGCTTTCACCACGTACCAACCGTGCAGATAGAATAAGGCCGAAGATGGAGGTTAGTGCTATCTCACTTTTACTTTGTGCCATCGATGCCATCTTATTATTCATAGTCTAATTGTAGTCCTCTATTTTTGTCCTCCCATCCGTAGCTCATATCTTTTATTGTCTACAACCCTTTTTAGCACACGACGTGTCAGATGACTAGGGGGGACTATGGGGGAGGCTAATCTGGTGACCATTTAGAGTCAGATTTAATGACACAATACACAAAGAGTGGTGGGGTTAATGAGGTTATGGTCAATTATACGAATAAGAGCTGAAGACTGATCATTTGCTGGAGAGTGGATTATTCATTCCACATCTATTCATGATGGCCTGGATGTGAGCTGAAGCAACAACTTTCGTATTATCGACAACGAGAAAACCTAGTGGAGGACACAATGGCAAAGATTCAAACAGGAGCTAGATGGGGTACTTAGCTTCGCGTATCATTTAGGAGCGTCAAGTGCTTTATAAATGGATTGCCTTGAATATTTTTGGGTTGATGGTGTCATGTGATTCATAGGTCACAGTAATATTTTGTAAATAAAATTAAAGATTCATTCTGTTGAACAGTGCGATGCATTAGTAAAATATTTTGACGAAATAATACGATAATAACTTTAGAGACTAACTCTAACATCTCAATAATATTATACGTAGATGTCATAGAGAGATAAATTGTGGACGAGTCTACGCTCAATGAACATGGCAACATTATTATTACAGCTGGTGAGTAAATATATTAGATTCGCCTCACTCCTGTGCTGTTGTTACACTCAATATGTCACTAGCGGGGATTAATTTAGAATAATTAAATATAATCAGTACCGCAATAAACATGATCAAACAACAGAAGTTTTGGCATGTCCTTCAGTACGCCACGACTCTCGTATTATCACAAGCAACTTCTTCCTCCAACATAAAAGATCTGCATGTACTTCATTCAGAGTCGTATTTAACTCTGAAATCCATTACAACGTTTTTGTAGAGCCATGAGTGGAAATGCATCAATCAGCCAGGAGATTGTTAATAAGCCGTCAAGAAACATGCTCTATAAAGATTCCGGTACCATTTGTTACCATGAAGCTTACGTGAGTTCATTGTGTGGCGGGTTTAGTGTGTTGAATAGCACGATACAGACAAGTGGAGCGGGGGATGCACCTAAAATTAATCTCCCATCATCTGCTCTCAAGGATCAATGCAGTATTGTTAATATCCAATCCCCCCCCTAATTATTGCTCACTTCCACTTCTCGTGTCAGAATTAATTGTTCAATATCACCCTTGCAAGTGAAATGCCTGCACACCGATCAGCACTGGATCCACACGCCTGATACAGAATCAGCATTACCAATAAAAATGAAAGGCGGCATTTTGTTACGTATGAGCTAGAGCTACGAGCGGAAGAAACTTAGCAAACGAATTAAGTAAAGAAAAAATGATGGTGGTTGATGCGGCATAAAAGGGAGGAAGAGCACCTACCTATGCCCAAGGCCAAGTCGTCGCAGCATGGCAATTGCATGGTCCAACAGCCGCCCCTCGATCGTTGCACAAAATGAGCCTCCGTAGTGGCAAACAAATAACGACTTAACTCACCCAAGGTAATAGACGTCATGAGGCGTTGTCTGGTGTGCGGCGATGGGGTGGGAAAACGCGTAGGGCGGCCTTGTGCCATGGTTACGATGTGAAGCCGATCACTGTTTTTTACATGGTGGAACTATGGGCGAGCAGGCGGACGAGGGCCGATTCGATTTTGCCCGGAAGGGCACTGCCCAAAAAAACAAAAGGAAAGCTTGGCCATTGACGGTTAGCGGTGTGGGCAGTGTTTCAGCTGCGGAAGTTGTGGGGTGAAACCGGCGATGGCGATAGCAGTGAAGAGATTCCATGCCATTGTGGTTTAGTGTGTTTGCAGTTTGCAGACCCCAAAAACCCTTGTTTCGGGATCTTAGACCCCGGAAACCCCAAAAAATCGGGGTCTCAGACCCTGGTACTGGTAGGGTTTTTAGTAGGGTCGGTAGAACCCTGATAAAATCCCGGTAGAACCCTGAAGCACATTTGACCATTTAAAGATATTTTCAGAAAAAAGCTGATCATGAAAGATACTGTTTACATATCGTTTATCCGAGTGATACAAAATCTATTTGTGGGCGTTTTTATTTTAAACACTTTTCTGTGTAAAGTTGATAACTAAGCGCTGACATAATTTCATTATGTGCCTACCAAAATGGACGGCCAAATATTAGGCAAAGTGTCTTCCAGAGTCAATCCAGAGGAAGTTAATTGGATGCATCCCAAGCATCTTCTTGGATACAAACTAACCCATCACCCATTTCCCGCCATTTTTCATGATCTTTGAAATCAACATAGATAAAACAAAGGGTGTTGATACAAGATACCTTGTAGGATGAATTGGTTGATATTTTGGTTTTTTCTCTGTTTCGTGGACACTGGAAAAACACTCGTGAACATGTGTTTTATCTATCTAATGTGCTTTGCATGCAAAAAGAGACTCTTCCAGATAAGTTGAGCTGCTGATAACCACTAGTCTAACCGGTTAACTAGTGATTATCAGCAAAACTAGCCAACGAAGCATTGGGGGTTCAATTCCCGTAACGAGCAAGGACTGCGATTGATTCCGCTCGTCGCG
>JALLAY010000929.1:0-12181 GCA_036939635.1 Cyclotella baltica
TCACAAAAGTCCTTCTTCGCAAAAAAATCTCCCGGTTTGGGCGTACGAGCGTTGGATCAAATAGAAGGTTTTTCCGTGTCCTCCAGAGCGGTTTCTCGTCTAACTACGATACTTTTCATCCCCAAGTGAAGTGAAAGTGATATTAGAGAAACCGTTGTTGTCCTCCGGTTCAATGTTGTTGTCCTCCGGTTCAATCATACCCTCATACGATACCTCATGAAGAGAAGAGGATGAAAATCATTGTGCCGTGTTTCAATTGACCAGCATGGTATGTATGGTATATCTGAAATTATTAAAAATCAAATAACCAACACTGTGACTTTTTGCTATTTCCTCTGGAGAAGTTGTATTATGCAACAACTAACAAAAGGCTGAGATCCTGAAATCACAACAACCGAGACGTACGGGCCTCGCTTCCTGCCTCCTACGCCTACGAATCAAAATCATGAATCAATACAGCAAATCGAATTCTCCCTCGCCATCACGCCACGAACGCAAAAAGAAACGACATCGAACTAACTCACCACCCCCCGCGCCATCAGACTACGCACAACTCTGTCAGCATTTTCAATTCGTCGTCCCTGAAACATCTGACTCCGAAAAGCAATATGGATCGACGTGGCAGCAACGAATGGTGAAGCATTACCACAGTCATTTGTACAAGGAATTTGTTTTGGCAGATTTGTCACGTGTTCTTATAGGGAAGAATGGCCGTGGGGGTCCCGTTGGTTTGAGATGGAGGACCGCACGAGAAGTTACGGACGGGAAAGGATTCCGCAGTTGTGGTAATTTAGCTTGTGAGGCAAAGCCTGTGGCAACGACGGATGAGGAGTATACAAGACGAGTTAGGACGGCATTGGGTGTGGGAGTGGCAGAGAACGGGGGCAAGATTCCGAGTGGGGTTTTGCTTCCAAACGAAGATGGGGAGATTGAGAGATATTTACAATCGTGTGAGAGGGAACATAAGAGTAAATTTAGAGAACACAAGAAAAAGCATCGTAAGCTCTCGAAACGCCGGAGTGACGAAGATGATGACTATGTTTCAAACAAACAAGAAGCAAAGGAACAGAAGCGACTTTCTAATTTGTCCCATGGTTTGGGTCTGCATGATTATGAAGTAGACTTTGCGTATACCGAACAGAATCAAAAGAAACGGGAGTTGGTAAAGATTAGACTCTGTTTGAGATGTGCTCCACTGATTTTTGATGGGTGGGCAATTAAGGCAAGATTAGCTAGAGAAAAGGCGGCAAGAATGGCCTCTGAGAATGATGAAGGAGTCAATGATCAGAATGAGAGCAAAGTGCAGCCTGTTGATACTGGCAATCAAAATGGTGATGAAAAGCCGGGGAATGAAAGTTTGGAGAAGATTCGATCAAACTCTTTGTCATCTTCGTCATTGTCTTCTGGTGATTAAAATGCTATGAGTAGTTCACGACCAAGAGACTGAGAAAGATGACAATATCATGACATGGACTTAACATTTTTCTTAGTTTAATTAGCACCAGTAAAACATCTTTCCAAGTGTAAATCTACACCTAATACAAACCAACAAGTAAACTTATCTAGATAGTGAAATGGCTGTTGTTTATTCGGAAGGTCCCATTGATCTCCTGTACAATGTTTTCTGAGAAACTGAATGCTGATGATGACAGATGATGGCATTTTCTATTTTGCGGTCTTCATTGGGAGGATATATTTTCCTTAATGTTATTACCTAGACTGGTACTTATTCCCAAAGATCAGTGAATAAAGAAATTTAGAAATTAATTGTTTTCAGGTGGACTGGCTGAATTCATAAGCTGCACATACTTCTAAATAAAACGATTCAAGGGAAATTGAAAATTTGTGTCTCGTGATTAATTGGTACCGTGGTTCACACATTAATCCGCTAACAAATTAAGCCGCTCTGAGACCAATCCAGTTTTTCTCCTCAATCACACAAAATAACCTTGGCGTGATATGACCAACCATTAAAATGACTAGTAAGAACCCATATAAGGTATGGATATCATTGGTAACAAATTAACAGCCGCTCTCAACAAGGACAAATAACACAATAACAAATTAATAGGCCACTCTGAGGAATATTGAGAACGGATCAATGTGTGAACCGCGGTACCTAGTTTGCAGAAAATTCTACTAAGCAGTAGTGTTCAGAAGGTAAATGAAGATGAGTTTGTTGAGTATACTTTATTCACTTTAGGTATACCTATCAGTATGTTTTGGCTTATCAACACACTCTTTTGGCACACCCTTTTGTTCTGCTGGTTTTACTATCAAATGAATATAATCACAGCAAGAGCAACATGATTTTACCACTGGCACTGGTAATAGTAAAATCAACCAATATAATACCACAAAAGCATCCAGAAGACAACCCCCAATAGGTTGTGATAAACCTGCATAGAATTCCTGCCAATAACATGGTATACTTGTTATAAAACAAGCAAAAAATGCTAAATGCTGTTTTGATCTATGAATCAAGGATATCTGAGAAAGCTCTAGCACTGTATGAGATATCTAATTCAGTATTAACGAAGTGGTTTTGTTGTGAAAATTATAAAGTCATTCGTATAAACACATAGGCAAAAATAAACAATAATTCACATAATTTTCTTGGTTCAGCAATCAGAACAACATAATCGAGATACATTGGCACTAGAATTCTGAGAACTTGAATAAATTGAGAGGAGAAGATGATCTTCCAGAAACTCCTGGACAGAAAGTTCTCATCCATCTTTATACTGTCTCTGGACTATTGCAGAATGTGGACAGACAAATATGGAATTATTGCACATAAAAGATAGTGTAGTATCCAATGGGTTTAAATTTTGATGATTAACAATGCAGAACTTGAGTGAAGGTTTAAGAAGAGGTCAATATTTTTCAAATAGGGTGAACACCAAATGAGCCTAATGCAAATGCTAATCATCTTATAATTCCAATCTGAGTTCACAGCAGAAAATTGATTGATGATAACAAAGAATACTCCCTAAACTGTCATTGTGGTCTTGGAAAGAAATCTACAATAGTGAATGCAGAAAAAGCATGATCGTCTATGTTCTCAAATGCATCCTCTGTGATATGCACTACGTTGGCAAGAAACAAATTTACCTGAAGGAGAGGACCACATAACACATCAGGGATATCTGGGAAGTAATAGAGAATGAGAGGAAAAACAATGTTGAACTTTTGGGGATTCGGGCGAATGGATAAGGGGCAGATGAATTCACCAAGCATTTTGCAGACTACTGCTGAGAATGCAGAATAGCAACGATGAGACTTGTCAAGTTACATTTTTGCAAGTTGCAAGTCAAGTGAGAGTTCAGAAGTCCAAAAGCGAATTTTATCACACTTCACACAATGATGGTATAACTGCATGAATGTTTGCATGTAGTACAATAAAATTGGTTAATGAGCAAAGTCCAATTTTGAGCCCGAACTGCAAATTAACCACAGTGACTGGAAAACCCCCAGGTCAAGCAGAAAATCTTCCAAACCACGAAACCCTTAATTATCTGGCAAAGTGACAGAATCTACTGCATGAAGTCATCTATGACTCTCCAATGAAAGATCTCTATGATCCAGAAGAAAAATTTTGCACAGATTTTGACCAACAAGTCAGAGGTCATCAGTGGCAATTCAGATAACTACAGTTGGTGCAAATACCAAGTGAGATTCCACAGCTTTGCCTGTAACTTAATATAGAAACACTGAGGATGCATATATCGCAGAAAAAGTCAATCCTTCAAGACACTCAAAGCAGAAGCGATAAAGATTCTCCATCGATAACATCTCTTTCTTAAGAGTTGCTGTCAAGAAATCCTACAGGGTATGCCGATCACTCAAGAACTGATGTCTCTCCCAGTGAGATGCTGGATTTTTATCAACACAATTGTCCTAGGGGTTCCTTACAGTCCCCCTTCCGCCCATCCCACCAACCTGGAATTGACCCAGCTCAGATAGTACTGGGAATCTCAGCAAAGAGAAGTAGAAGTTCCGCAGAAGAATACATTGGAAAAGAGTGCACATACAAATTAGATACATTTATTATGCTTTCTCATTAGGAGGAAGCATAAATCTAGAGGTGTTGACTTTCACCTATGTACTTACAGCTATACTGCATATCTAGCTACTGACAAATTTTCCAGTCCCCTATCTGATCATGCATTGACACTTGTTCCATGTTGCTTCAGTTCTTTTGTTTTGAATTTTATCACATTGAAGTAGACTTCCAAGGCTTATGTATCAATTCTCGCATAACTGCCGGCTCAACGGAAAATCAGTCCATTTGATGACTAAAAATCAGGTGACATGGGTTATTTATCTCAGCCAGTTACAGATTTTTTGATTCCTCATAAAATATCAGGAGAACTAATCAATTTATTTTTATAGTTGTTTTGGAATTGCAAATGGCCTGATACAAAATGGCCTGAACTTCCAAAAATGTTTCTTGTTAATGACTACCTACCCTTGAATAGTGGAAAATGTACAAATTGGCTTTTCATCGTTTTGGGTTTCATTTACTATACACAATCAAAATTGGCTGGACTGGATGCAGGGCTGGTTTCCTGGGCTTTCAAAATTGGAACTGATACAACCCTCAGCGTATTATTAGCTACATTGCTATCTGACAATGGGTGAAACATTTGTCCTTGATAGAAGGAATCTGGATTTGGGCCGTTGACGTCAAAATTTTCATTTGTAATGATAGAATGTGTGGAGGTATCGGCTGGTTGCATATGCGCCCCGGCAATACTCTTCCAGTCATTGACAATGAAACGAGCAATTTCACCTTCACTATACTTGGCTCCAACGTAACGTATGTACTTGCTCAATATAGTGTTCACATTATTTGTCTCAACTGTTGTGCGGCAGGAAGGATGGCGAAGGAGGAGTAAGCGCAGTGACATACAACTACAAGCAAGACCATCAGTGCTCGCTGAATGTGGGTTGTTTGGCAATCCTTGTCCGAAAGAGTTGAAATTTCCAAGCAAAAGAGCAAGCGATTGCTCGTTCACGGATCTTGATGCTTGCAAGGAGAGGTCAGATGTTGGAGATGAAGGTACAATGCATGCATTATTGGGTGGGTCATGGGCGGGTCCGAGAGATGGAGCAATATCAACATCCTCGGGTTCTTTGCTGGCAATATCAATGCACAGACGCCACCTTGGAGTCGGCTGCAGCCTACGAAAGAAATCCATGCATGTAGCTTCCAGAGCGGTGTCTCTCGTCAAATCAGATGTGCTGTACAACACAACGACAATGGTGCCAATGGAGGTAGGAATAGGTAGGCCAACAGCAGTGCTGATGCCATATACTTTTGCTCCGCCTACTCGGCTAAATTGTTCCGGTTTGGCTTGATAAACCTTAGTCATCCATGACGGGCACCCAGATACAAAGACTCGACCTGGCAAACCAAACCCTGGAGAGAAGGCAAAATTTCGGCTGTATACTCCGAACTCACTCACCCTTTTAAGGACATGGGAAGACACTTTGCTACTTCTTACAGTGATGCAGCCAGCATTTGTCAGCCGTATCTTTGGTTCTGTCAAGAATTGACCAATGTCTGTACTCTCAGTAGGCACCCACAAATCAACATGCTGAAAATCGAAGTCTGAGTCAACCAAGTACTTTGATACTTTTTGAAGGAATTGACCTTGCCCTTGGTCTCCTGAGAATGACTCTTTAACAACTGAGTCAATAACTCCATCGATACCTTGTTTGGCGCTTGGTTTCTTTGGATTGATGAATGCTTCATTGTGTTGGGCTCCTGCGGCCGAAGGAATATTCTCACAAGCTGGTGTGGAATCTACCATTGATTGGCGCCTTGATTCGTTCGGTGTTGTGAGAAGAGCCGCAAGGCTGGCAAATGACGACACTGGATGCATAGAACTTTCCAGTTCCATCTCCTCTTCGCTAAAAGTAAACTTCCTTTCTGATTTAGAGCAGACATCAGATTCTCTGGCTATGCTACCATCTAAGCTGTCGAATCTATCTCTCACAACAGCAGACTGAGAGTCTTTGTGCGTCTGTGTACTAACTTGCAGCCCGGCTTCGTTCAGTCCAATGTCCCCGTCGTTGGTTGATGTGCAAAAAGTGCCAACATCATAGCCAGATTCTTTTACTACGGTTGCGTCTTGGGAAAGAGCATGTTTCAGACGCTTCCGCTTGGCTTCCAGCGAGTCCTCTGAGAAGAGGTGTTCCACATCATTCAGAGAAGAAACCCAGTCAGTGGTATCAAGCAGAAGAAATCCAATCTGGAGACATAAGTTTGCTAGTTGAGTCCTCCATACCCTGGTAATATTAAGACGAAGTTCTAGTTGAAGAGATGGTGGGCTCAAGGTTCTGAGAAATAGAGTTTGTGCCCTTTGTATACTGGCACCTACTTGTGTAGACATGGGCCCTTTCAATGCATTGCCACTTCCACTGTTGAAACAAGCTCCTGCGGATCTGTATGATCTTGAGCTTAATTTTTCATGCTTGAGCTTTTTCGTTAAACGACTTGTTTTACACGAGAGCAAGTCGCACAAGAAGTCCTGTAAAACCATCAGCAATTGAGTTGTCCAATATCAACCGAAGACAACAAAACATGACTCAATACATCTTACATTGAGCTTGATACCATGGGGCAAAGGCAGAAGACCTGCATCAAAGCTTTTGATAAGTTTATCCACCAGAGTAGATTCTTCCGGGGACCATCTCCCAGTGCGACAAGTCCTTGTGATGGCTGAAGAGCACCTCTTTTTTTCCGAGTGAACACTAGAGGACAGAGAAGAAGCCGTCTTTGGGTTAGAATGTCCATCACCTTGCTTACGTGAGAGAAAGAAAACCTCCTCAAATTTATTTGCGGCGAGAGGGAGGATTGCCAGTGAAGTGATGGGGGATTTTTGACAGGATGGACATAAGATTATGTTGTTGATGTGTGGATTGGGAAACAGAACATCCATTGAAAGGCATGTCTGGAATGAGAAACCAAGTTCCAAATTGTGAGTCGGAGCGAAACAAAATACGTCATCTAGACACGGATGAGAATTTACATCTCCTTTTCATGTCCTTCTTTCCCAAAAATATCAAGGAAGCGAACAGGTCGATGTGTGTGATAGACGTTACATTTTCCCACATTGAGTCACGCTCCAGCATCCACCACAACATCACATCGCCGCAAGCAACAAACATAACTTCAACTAGAGAGGAGAACTGTTTCACAGAATATCTAATCAGTTCTCGAAGACGAATTTAATACGCAATACCATACCCTGCAACACAAACCTATCTACACCAACTAGCAAGATACACACATCAAAAATGAGTGCTGACATAACCGCAACTGCTCTTGTTTTGCCCAGCAGCAGTATTGCATGTGCAATTAAAGTTTCTAATTGACTCATCACGGCAAGGAAACAAGGGTACCGATGGAACAATAGTCTGGGGTGATGACATAATAAGTAATACTTGCATAGATAATAATTGCCCTTAACAGCATCAATAAAAAGAACAACCAAAGGTACCATAACCATTTACAAGTGTAAATGGAATTCAAGACAACGGTATAACTTGTTTTCCTGACATGTGTCCTTGATATTCTTTTCAGTGCAGCCATCAAAACAAAGAAAATATAGTGATTTAATAGAACTCAAGGTCACCAAATACATAAATGAGAACAGAGACAACCTGACTCGAAAGACACAGATCATCGTTGTCAAAAACTGATTCAAAGAAGAATGAATTATTTCCTAGAGATGTTGTTCTGAAAAGGCCACATGCATTGAGGTAATGGCACCATGGACTAAATCAATTGTCAAACGACTGGTGTACGTTTTTTAATGCGCACAGAGCGTGCCTAGCTAGTCCTCGATGATCGTCGCCGCCTGTCACATACAAAACGTACAGCAAACTTCTTACCGAGTGAAGCAAACAGCCGCAACTCGAGACTTGAACATCACAATTAGACTGTTGGCAGACAAGGCAGCGGCGGTCATCCAAGGTTCCGTTCGACATGGTGGACAGCCCCGGATACCTACTATCTCGTAGAGACTGGAACGGCGGGGATGGATTGCTGATTACTCCTCGCCTGTTCGGTTCAGAAAATTTATGGGGACAATCTGAATGTTATCGCGTCATGCTTATTATCATCTAATGATGGGGGGTGTGCCGCAGCCCGGTAGCTGCCTGTTTGTGGCGGCTGCTGTGTTTGTATCGGAGGCATCGTTGGATTCGGAATCGGGATCGATCACTTGGCTTGCTGGCAACGCTGCGCGGCCGCCCGCTCTCTCTAGGGCTGCCTCTTCGTGTTTTCATTGCATCTGTCGATGCTGTCTTTCATTTCGGCAAGATGAATCCAAACTTCGAATTCCCTCAAGAGAAGCAGAGGAATGACATATCGTACCATCTGGCTTTAGCCTAATTTTTGCTGTTTTGTTGTGGAACGGAAGATAACATGACGTAGAGTGTGTGTACGTCTATCGATTACTTTTTACCCTTGTGAGGTTTTACTTTCACTTGTTTATATTTGTATTTGTGGTGGCACTTAGCACTCTTACCTTCTAAACCTTTGTGTATGCCGCCTCTAATTTCTACAGAACAACTGATGGCGAATTTGACGGAGACGGTCGACTTCAGATTTCGCGAACTCTCGAAGCTGATCGCCACCGACAGTCGTTTCCCTTATCTTTTGCACCGTAGCCTGGTATTCTTTTTCCCACAGTTCGATTGATTCGAGGGCAGATCCGTTAGGAGGGATCCAACCACGTCCAGGAATTTTCCCGTCGCCATCGATTGACATGTCTGCAAATGCGTCTTCTTGACTATGATGCGATTACGCACCACATTTTAAAATGTTGGAGCACACTCGACTGAGTAAACAATGACAAAAGATATGGTATAATACACTGTCTACTCACTCGCAAGAAAGGCTAAGTTTCGGCTTTGAATTAGAACGTGACAAGTGATTGTACCGAACAACAGGCACATAATTTGACTTCTTCAACTCCCTAATGACAAGCTGTTTTGCCGCGCTGCTCCTGGCACGGAATATCTCTCGTTTGCTGATTGCTGCTGTCTGGTCAATGGCTACATCCTGAACCAATGCTGTGCCGGCGTCATTGACATTAGTACCCTCTTGTTCATTATAGAGATCAACGTCCTGGTCAACATCTTCGTTGTCTTTTTCGTGGTCAATATATTTGACTTTGCGGCTGCCATCATCGTCTTCGCTATGGGCCTCATCGTTAGCATGGAATGTCTCATTCTCAAGATAACTGTAACCATTATATTCTTGATCAAGGGCTTCATCGTTGACTGGTTCTCCTTCAAAATTATGGTCATCATTGGGAGTCTCGGCCAACTCATCGGTGTTGAGTTGACGCTGATGGTCGGTATGCTCACTCTTGATTGGCACACTGAGCAATGGAACCTGATTCCGTCTCAAACGATCACGATCAGTACCGGAAATTTCAAAAAAATGGAAGGCTAAAATGCTAATAATGATGAAGATGGATCCTAGCAAGGTCACCGATTTCACAGATAAGGAAGGATAGCAAGATGACGATGCATGAGGCGGGGATCTTCTAATTGAGACCATGACGAGTGACAATCTAAATTATGAATGCAATTAAATCAAATGGCCTTCTAATCATAGGTTAAACTTCTAATTTAAAATGAAACTACTTATACATGCTTGTAGATTTATTTTGTCAGCCTAAGGAGCCAAAGCAACTGAAGTATTAATGCACGGTATAACGATAATGTTATGTCATTGCCCTTCAGTAAAGGAAAATAATATGTGAATGTAATTACAGCTTCAGTCAGTCCAACATTAATTCAAAAAATATTAATATTAATATGGTACATTTCAATTCATTGCTGTATCCAGGTATGTACCGTTGCAATCCAGCTTCTAACAAAAAAACTCTACAACTCTGGCAAGAGAATTTCATTTTCACCAACACACTGACAAGCTGCTGGCATATCAAAGTTTTGCGAGCAATGACAAACGGGCCTATTGTTGGCCAGATGAGACATTTCAACTATGCGATAGAATGAAGACTTCATACTTGTGACCATGGCATCAGTAGAAGCAAGAAGGTGCAAATCCACTATTGGTTCATAAAACCATTCCAATTGACACCTCTCGCCAGCATTGTTCAAACCTAAATTGGCAAACACCAATGGATGTGCTACATCCTGGTAGCGTTGGGGACGGTAAAACCAGCGAGGGATGTCGGTCATGGTTCGCAACAAGTCAATCACATCGTCACTATCAGTAACCACAAGCACCCGATAATCCTCTGCAATCCCCATCCTAACAGCAAGGGCATTCACATTTGACATGTACAGGCGAAGAGAATTTTCAAGCCCAATTTCATCTTGCAGTTTTCCTCCAACACGTCTATTCATTTGTCTTGATTCTTTTTCCCATTCAAGTGTATCCTGTTGCACTGCTGTGTTTCCGGTGCGAACGTGGAGGCCAATGACCGGGAGAGTGTCGTCCCACCCGACATCTTGTTTGAATTCATCCACTATTTCCATGTAATCGTCTGCAATACTGTTAACGAGAAGATCAACAAGAGCGTTCTGTACGTGTTCAGGCACAGACTTGTCCCCTTTCCTAATTCCAGCATCATCAAGAGATCGCATCTCAGGAAAGGGAACTTCATCTTCTACAGGCTCATAGGGTACAATCGTAGAATTGGCATCAGGCTTGAAGATGTCCCCAAAGATATTGCTAGAATTTTCACAAGATCCCCAATTGATTGCCACTTGAACAGGACTTAGATCCCTCACAGCTGCAGCAATTGTATCAAACCGATGCCCAATTCCGCAACACGAAATATCCAGCCTCCTCGTATTATCTTCAAATTTGTCATCTTCATCTTCATCGGTATCGTTGTCATTGCTCAGCATTCGAGATTCAAAAGGTGGCTTAAATGCGTCGTCATCTCTCAGCACTCGAGAAAAACTGGTGAAACGGAAGTGAAATCGAAAAATGCTAACGCATGTTAACAGGGCCCCAAGAACGAAGAATGATTTTACAGAAAGAATGATTTGTCGCATTGTAGGTGTTGTGTTGTTTACTGCGCCGTGGAGTTTGTTCTGAAATCAGGAAATGGATTTGTTCAATTCATTCGATTTCCTAGAGGTTGAGGTGTTTCTGTCTGAATTAATTTTTTAAATTAATTCGAATTTTGTGTGGAGGTTACGCCATTTAGTAGCCTCTCTCACATCACCAATCATACTTTCACTTTATAGATCGCCCCAGTGGTTCGACACAGCCTCGCCGCAGAGGAGGCATCATCCAAATCACAAATAAGGAGGGCCAGATATGGAAGAAGAAGCTGCTGCATTCAAATGCGATGTATCTGTCAATCTCACTAGTGACGGTCTCCACGCCACAAGCTCGGTGCCGCTTTCATTGCGCGTGTACGGTCGTACATCGATTGTCGTACATGACAGATTCGGAATACTCAAACTACCCTCTTTTGTCTTTGCATAATCTGGAGGTAACTGATCATCCACCATTTTGTGTATGAGTGTCCGAATCAATGCCGAATGAGATAAGGCAAACACATCATAAATCTTTGGCGCATTGCCTGCCTCGCATTCTGCCTTTTCATGTTCTCTCATTGAGTCAAAATCACCAAATGCATCTAGCACCAATGAATCAACCCAACCCCTTACCCTCTCCCACGCATCATCAATACTCTCCAACAATGGTATCTCAATTTTCATTTCCCCATCCGAATCACGCATCCGTAACTCCATCGCCTCCGTATAAGAAAGAGACTTCAAATACCCCTCTCTCGCCCCCTTGGCAAGCTCACGTAATCGAGAATCCACCACAAGATCCCCACCATCCCATGACGAAGGCTGCAAACTATTCCCACTAACATCTTCCAAACCAAGAACTATCCTAGCAGTTCTATGGGCTCTATACAAATCCGAACAATACCTTCTCCAATATTCACGTGTCCGTAGGTCAGATGACGCGGCTCGAGCGGCCACCTCGAGACCCAATGGGGTTAGGGGTGAGTCTCCCTGGCCCAAGACTAGGTTTGCTACGTTGGCTTCTGTTTCTCCGTGGCGGATTAAGTGTAGGCGTACTGTGAAGGGTGCTAGTGGTGTGGTGTTGTCGTATTTATCTGAGTTGTCTTGATTGATGGTTTTGACTTCGTTTATGGGG
>JALLAY010000930.1:0-12149 GCA_036939635.1 Cyclotella baltica
TAAATAGTACTATGTCGGAGATCGTTCTAGAAACTATCTACAATCTTGCTACAAAGTTGCTAGAAAGGGTGCCCGACAATTGTTAGACCACTCGTAGTAAGGTAAGGTAAGTCGATTTTCTCCTATTTTCTATTTTGAATTGGAATGAACATGTGGACGAGAGGTCAGAGAGTGATTGCCAAGCCCATCTCTCAACACGGTCCAGTTCCAATTCAATACAAAAGCGAGATTGACGGACCGAAACATTCTTGTCCAACCGATTTAGCCCGTTGTATTTTCTTATGGCCAATGGAGAAGAAGAAAGACGGTCCTAATTTTTCAATTGTAGCAATGACGATCTATGTACGCTCATTGGCGAACGACTCGCTCAAGGCAACCCCCTCTCGAACCACAAATAATCCATATCATCCATCAAACCACCTTATATCGCGAAGAGGTGATAAACTTCTCCTCTATGAAACCCTGGAATCGCCCATTACTTGCAATCACATGAGAAGAAGAAGATGATGCAATCTTCCTATGATGAACTATCAAGCATTGACTCAAGCACCTGCCGTTACAGCAAACACAAGGACGAAGTGATCTCGGCGCAGAAAACCATGATCTTATCCCTCTCTGATGCAGTCAACCGACTTGCTTGTACTCTTCAATCAAAAGAAGAAGAGATTAAGATGGAGAGGTGAGTTCGTGTCGAAGCGAAAGTGAAGCATTGTGACTCTAAACACCATGGTTATATTCTCACTAATCATCATTTTACACAACCAAACCCAGAAGCGTTCGTGAAAGGACTGAGAGTGATTTGGAAAGCAAGAATCTTTATTTAATGATTGAAAACGCAGAGCTGAAGAATCAAGTGGCCGATTTGAAAGATGGATTGAGCTTGAACCATGGACAGCAGTCTTTGACAAAGCCTCCAACTACCTCTTTCTCCAGTGATGACTGGTCCCTGAACCATGAAGACTCTTCACAGCCTTTCGATGGCCATCTTGATAAAGAAAAAGATAGCAACACTCCTCCATCGGATGACATTCTTAAGCCTTCCAAACTCTCGCGGAGAAAGTCCATGATGAATCTTTCCAATCTCAATATTACATCTCGCTTTCGTAGTTCAATGGCAAGCACGAGCTCCAGATTCGGAACGGCTCAGTCGCTGTTTACTAGCATGAAAGGAAAGAAAATTGCATGGGACAAACATCCGAAGCTTATTCCGAGGCATATTTACTTTGTCACAGAATTGGTTCCCGTCCCCGTCTCTGATAATGTGTCTGATGTTTCAGCCTAATTGATGTTTTAATTTGAGCCTTATGAAATGTATGCAAATCTGCATGCTATTCATTGGCATTACATATTGGATGGATTTGGTAAAACGACATTTGCCAACTTTATGCCTGCACATCACACAAAAAAGAGAGGACGACGTGATTTGATTTTTCTTTCACGGCATTAGTTTTCGATTGCATAAAACAATAAAGGACTTATTTGACGCTACATTATGGTACATCTTTTAGAGATGAGGACATATATTATGTCCTCAAGTAATTGGTCTCTCTGCACTGACCATAATATGGCATGTTTGATGATACGCGCACCTAGGATTTTTGGCATTGGTACCATGATAGCTAATAACAAACGTCACTGTATCTACATAGCCAGTCGAATATTGTTGCGTTCTTGATCAATCTGGCAGATTGGGTAAGAGGCAACTGATTCTTGTGAGAAGAACGGTGTCGATGCCTGTCTTATAAAAGAGAAGCGTTTTGTGATTTTGATTTTTGCATTGAATTTCAGAGGAATTGTTATCTGCTTGTGGTGAAGTTTTGTGCTTTCAAAGGCATATGCAGAAATGGTTGTCTTTGGTCCTTTTGTGTGTTGTGTATGGAATGTGACTGTAAACCTGCCCATTTCGAAGTCTTGATCAATGTTTAAGATTGTTCAATATAGTGACACAAAATGTTGCCGCTTATTTTTGAGTAGCTTCCATCAATCTGATGCATCAAGTGAGACCATGGTGTAATGGTATAGAGCTGAACAGAAATGTTTATTGTATTTATTTGGCTGAGAATAAGTGAGATATGAAGTTGTTCTTGTATTAATGTAATCATTTAGAAGTAGGGTTATAAAAATTAGGCTCCATTGCGCTCCAGGATGTTTTATGATAAGTGCAAATCCAAAAGACACATAGTAGGTCTCAATATGAAAAACTGTGGAGCTCTTTTTCCACTGAAATTTCCATGACTGTCTCATTTGAGCATCAGTATTTCCCTGCAGCTGCAATGTGGTGACTTGTGGCATATATGACACCCGTAGATGCCCTAGAGTGTTCATCCTTCAAGATCTTGTGACAACTTGTAGGAGAGCCACTAAATTCCACTATGATTGTCAATATCAATGCCGTTGAAACGTATACAGTGTCAAACTCTACAGATGTGTTTAATGAATAGTGATCTGTGCACGTAGAGCAAGGGGCACAGTACATTCTATCAATACTATTCTGATTGAAAGAGCCAGATTCCTCCCAACAATTAATAAAGGACTGTCAATATTTTATTTCTTAATGTGAAAGTGTATTAAAGCATAAAAGTAGATTATCTAAGAAATCATGAGCTTTTATTGCGGCCTATCACATCAAATATCAAAAGCATATGTCAGTGAAATCAGATTCAGTATACCATCATCATCTCCATATTGGAGATGAAAGCATCCCAAATAGAGTGATGCATCATTTTATCTCCTTTTTAAACTTTTCCATTGTGGAGACTAACTAACAATATCTACGGATATGCCTAGTTCAGGGTAAAGTAGTCCAGCCACATGAGATACTCAAACGATCACTCTAAGGCGCTGTAAATTCGGTTGAAATGAATCAAGTCAGTTAGTCACTCATATATGAGGACCATGTATCAACATATTGATGAGGTCATAGTTGCTAGATCTGTTCTGATGATTGAAACGATTGGGTTTGAATATCAGCTGGTGGAATGAAAATCTTTTTTGATTCCCAGTTGGTCAAAAAATAATTAACTTGAATTACCTTAGTTCACTGTCAGCAAACAAATACATACTTACTTGATCAGGCAATGTCTTGATAAAATTAGGCCCCAGAGAAGACTGTGTTTTTGGTTTTGTTAAATAAATTGATTTTAATTCAGTAATTAAAATCTGAACAGTGATTTTTGCACGAAATTGGACGGTAACAAATAAAGTCAAGAGAGCTATCCTTTCCATAATCAAACTGAGATGTAAGTTTTATGTAACTGAACTTTTATCCAGTCATTAATATTTTGGGGTATCCTTGGACATTACATACTCATCAGCATGCTCAAAATTAAATTCTCAAGAAGGGTCGGGATTGGCATTATTGACTCTTGTGGCACATGAAAGACAGTGAGACATCATTTTACATTGAGAGGATTGCCTGTCTTTTGGGTGCGTTCAAATAATCATTCAAGCTGTCAGTGTATGATCAACCATTCTTGAGATATGTTTGATATTTGATATTATTCTAAATGTCATCAAACCTGTCCAGCAATTCTAGGTCTTCATTGATGAGAACCAAATTACTCTTTGTTTAGAAAGAATTCAGATAGAGTTATTTTAATGATGAGAATAGAAATGATGAAAGGTATCATGATGATGAAAGTGATATGCAAGAAGGCAGTAAAACGCAATAGTTTCTTTTCTGTGCTTGTAGATCTAAAATAAACCAGTCTATTGCTAGTAAAAATCAATGCACCATCTTTAGAGTAAACCTCAATGCTTGGGCTTGGCTAATCTTGTTTCCAGACATGATTTGGATAGCAAAAACTAATATGAATAGTAAATTGGTTGTTCCAATTGAGTAATGTTCATCTAATGCAAATTGTCTTGTAAAATTCAAGAAACGGCTGACGAGAGCTCAAAAATGGGATAATAGCATTTTGGTGCTTTTTGAGATGATGTGCACACACACTGCTAATTACACCGAGCATCACATTAATGTATTATCATCATGACATACACATTTGCTTCTAAGGACATATCATACTATGCTTTAATGGAGAACTTATCTCAACTTCTGCCAAGATTTTTCCCCTTTTTTGATTTTAGGGGGCAGTATACAATCCCGCTTACTTTCTCAATTGTCTGTCTTTGAAACCCACAAACTGTAGCAAGACTTCAGGTGACAAACTACAATATTTAAGTTTTATTGTTCTTTGATAAGACAACAAGACAGCTCAACCTAAACATACAGATGTTGGAATTAGTATATCAGCTTCACATAACCTGAGTGGTAATTCTTGATACAATATGCTGTACTTATAAAATATTTTGGTTGCTATAGTATCAATCTTTATCATAAAAAGGAATGGCACTGACACATTGATGTCTGCCTATTTCGTTAGTTAAAATAGTCCATAGATCCTACCCTGCTCAATGCTATCATTTCTAAGATATTAAACCAGACAAAAATCTACAGGACTGATCAAACAACATCAGGGGGACCCCAAGATCACCAAGGAACTCTGTTCATTGCTCTTGATAACCAATGTCAACTGACAAAGATTAAAACCTACATATCATGAGACAGCAATGGAGATTTGGTCTTTGGTCCAAAAAAGAATATGCTGCATCGAATAGTAAAGATCCATCTGGAGAAGAGTGCATGTGTCCTGATGCTTGTTCTCTTTGTACATTTGGAGTGGTTCATGAGTGCGATGTCACTAACATGGCACAAGGTTCTTCATGCACATTTCATTGTGTTGCTTGCTCACCAGAGACATGCAGGTCACCACCAGCTAGAGAAACACAGCAAACATTACAGAAGAGCACTCATATTACTTTTAAAGTGCACTGGCTAGAGCCATTGGTACTGCTGCTTCGGTGGACTGAAGTTGGCTTAAGTTTTCAATACATGGTGATGCAGCAGGCAGTTTCGCTTTTTGTTTGAACACCCCTCCCTTCCTGGACTGAACATGGAATGGATGACATGTTCCTTTGGTACTGACTTAATAGTAATTAATTCTTATCATTTCAGTTATGGGTAGATGGATCAAAACTTGAGGAGATCTTCAATTGTTTGTCCTCTTTGCCCCTCATATTCCTGAATGGGATCTGTATAACATTTGAGACAGTGAGTTTGCTCTTTCTGTGTCATATTCAACTCCGCTCACAGCAAGTTGGTCAGCCCCCCAAATTTTGTGCATTGGGTTGCTGACTTGGATCCTGAAGTAAAGGAACTTCAGAAGGTTGGAGTTCATATTCAGTTTCTTTATTTTGTTGTCTAAGGTAAGCTGAATTGTTTCATACTGTCTTGTCAGAATCAAACTTGTTTGATTTGCCCCACCAGGACACAAGAGAGTGATAAAATCCTATGATAGTTATTTAATGACCTTTCTAAACGGTTGCAATGAGATATATCTACATGCGTAGTGCTAGTGCAGTCACACCAATCACTGAACTCAGTCCTCTCATAAATAAAACATACAACCATTGGGGATAGGTACTGATAAATCATGAATAGAAACAACTAGACGTAGTAATTGACACATAATTCTTTACACAATGCTAAACAAAAGATATATTCACTTGAACTCTTGACTGGTTCAAAATTAGCACCTAATTTTCGCATAAGTTTTCATGAAAAAGGATAGTCTGTGTGAATGCTTGGCATTTAGAAAAATCCTGCTGCACACAGCTTCTTTCTGCCCAAATACATAGGTTTAGAAACATCCTTCAGGAGGGCAATCTGGGAAACAACCACTGTCATCCCACATCATTTTCTCTTCCCATGTATCTCTATTCACATCACAATTTCCAGCCTGTGATTGAAAGGAAAATCAAAGTTAAGACTTGATGCAAACGAATGCAAAATAAGGAGTTCACATTTTAACTAACCTTTGAGTACCGACAAACCTGGATTCGGCAAGTACCCTTCTTCCAGGGCTTATGGGCATCAGCACAACCCACATACCTCGTCGGTCTCCATAATGCTTGAGTCATGTGATAGTTATGCGGATAGCCAACAGGGATTTCTTTCTCCACAAATCTCGTGGTTACCTTATCTGCGGTGTACTGACAACCCCATCCTTTTGCACCTCGATTCTGCAGATAGGAAAAAATGTAAGCAATGAGCTTCTATCCAACATAGCATCAGTTTAAGATTCACATAGAGACTCACCTTTGCCATATTTTCCCCATAATAATTGTCAGGATCATGTATAATACCAATATCATCACATGAATCCAACAATGCCGTTGCATAAACCCTTGAGCTCTCTGCCAATTCAGCACTCCATTTTACAGGTACATATGTCTTGCCATACTGCTCGTGATACTTCTTCCTTCGGACATTGTGTGCCTCAAGCCATTCTACGTCTCGAGCTGAGATGGCAGGGATCATAGACCTGACAGAAATTAGGCTCGTGAAAATCTTCTTCTTGAAGTTACCTCCAGTGACAAGAGGAGTCCATTGACCATCTTCTTCAATGGACAGAGTGTATGATCCGTCCCCGAATCTACAGCAGATTCCATCGCCCTTTAAAAGAATTGAGACATCAGGTAAAGTATGGATTAAAAATCTAAAGTCAGATAGAGTCTTGACACTTACGATTTCATCGTACATAATCAATTCATAATGCTTCTCTGGAGATCCACTGTCAACACATCGTTCAACAGTCTCTGAATCATTAGCCTTATAGGTCCTCGAGTTCTTCATCACCACCTTACCGGTGTCCTTCTGTTTCACTTCCCACGTCGTCTCGGCGCCAAATTTATCTACATTTATCCTCATTTGGAGTTTTCGTTGGCCAGAGGGACATCCCATCTGGGATTTTAACGGAATAGCTTGAGAAGGTTTTGTAGGAGACACATAATTACAGACGTATTCGTCGTTTTGGGTTTGTCTCCCAGAAGCTCCAAAATCCATAAATGAAACATCGTTTGAATCGACGGCCACTACTTCTTCGTCTCTTCTCTCTGGACTTTCATTTAATCTCTTCCTCCTGTGAGTATTAGCCACAACTGGGGAAACAAGCAGCAGCGTCGAGAGAATAGACAGCTTCATCGTAATGGAAATAGGCCTTGTTATCTGACAGTGTATTGGGGCAATTGAATTTATGAATCCGTTGTTGCCACAAAATTTGTCAACGCAGTGGAAATTATGGCGGACGCAGCTGCTTTGTTTGCTCTGATTTTGTTTGTGTGAGTTGCCGTGGGGGCGTGATGGACGTGTTGATGGCGGTGCGCCAATGAATAGAAACGGAGTGGACACACGAGACACACGACTAATGACACATTCTTAACTCTCCTTTGCACTCGTTAAAACGGGAGGAGGGGAAACGTCTTGTAGAGCCGTTGGCTGGACAAATAGATCGGAATCAATCGCCACAACTCGACAAATATTTTTCGAAGACATCCAATGAAAGAAGATTTTTGAGTAAGGTTCGCAATGAGTAGAAAACTAATTGATTCCTAAATAGACCGTTGACCATTGGCAAAAATTCGGCTCTTGTGATGCGAAGTTTTGGCACTCGAAGAAAAAACGTCAATTAAGATTGGCAACAATTGGCAAGCTAACTTTCTGAACTGATCGTTGAGACCGTTGACGTTGCAAGATTTTTTACATTTATTGTTTACCTGTTTTCAACAATTTTTTGTGTGATGAATACACTGATTGTTGTCTGGCATTAATGTTGTGATGTGGTGATTTAAAAATATGCTTCAGGAGCTATTACCTACATTACTATTGATTATTGCCTACAGGAGCTTTCTACTATAGGTTGCAGTAGCTAATCTCTCACACATACAAAGCAATTTTACGCTGGAAAGTTATTTTGAACGAGATACATTATTACTTCATCAAGACTTGTAACAGCTAATGACTACTGCAACAAACACATGTGGCCCCAACTTACATAGTCTGGCAAAAATTTAATCACATCTAAAACAAAGTTCTCAAATGGATTCAAGTGACAATTGTATTAAACAACTCCTTTCATTCCAGCCAGGCATTACTTGATTTAAGCAAATGTTTATGAGCCAATGCAACCATGGCAGGCTTGAACAAAAAGAAAATTTTGATACCTTAGGAGAAAAGATAATGTCATGTCACTAAAGGGAGAAAACACTTTTGTCATGAACTAATTGACGGTTCAATAGCAGTTCAACCGGAAATCATCACACAACATAACCACAGACTAATACCCACAATCACAATAAAGGTTCAAATGTATTTGCACACAACATCAACAAATGATTTTTGTGTTGTTGATATATTGATGGCTGGTGAGTGATTCATCAGAAATTATTCCACAGATATTCTATAATAATCCAAACGTTGGCAATATATTGTAATCATTGTCAATTCATCAAAATTGAGCAACATCCCAAATCAAAGAATATCCGAGCAAAAAATGCATGACATTATGCACATATCACCACGGCGCATGCAGAAATCAAGCTGAATTAGGCATTGGATACCAACTACCTTTATTTAATGCAAAAGGTTTGAGAATTGAAATTGTTGTTTGTGCAAGATATTTGTGACTCAAAGCAATTCAAGTAATTTTAATGATCACAATCAAGATAGAACATGGCTCGGATCAGTGGTCGGTTTGGCATGAGAGTAAGTGATTCATTCAATGCCGGCTTGCTAGAAACAACAAGGATTATACAGCACAGAGAATCTGACCATTAATGACAAGACGAACGTGCTTGTACGTAACATATCCATAGATGAGCTGAGAAGGTCTGACAATTCAGTAAAGAGCCCAAAACAACCAATCCCAAGCGGAACAACGATCTGGCCCCTCTTGTATTCCAAGAGAAAATATACACTTTGTCAATGACCCAGCTCGTCAATAGGTGGCATGCAGCTGTCATGAGAAACATAAAATATGTCTTCTGCTGCACTGTGTATTACATCTGCTCGCTGAGTAGTAGTCAAACAACTCGGCAATATCACAAAGAATTGCCAAGTGACGCAGTGATTTCTCCAAGTATTTTTGAGTAACTTGAAAGTATCACTGAGTGACACGGTGACATTGCAAAGTAACCTGTTAGTATAACCAAGAATTCTTGAGAAGTCTAAAATATATGGAATTTAGGAAACTTGTTGTGTTAAAAAATTGAACTGGGTATGTGATCTTTACTGCAAAATGTCCAGTGTTCTAAGATGAAAGTAGGGATGATTGTTTTTGTGCATATCTGCAGGAAAATGTTTCTCATTAAGGACATGGTTGCAAGTTTGAGTAAGATTCTGCACCTGCTCAATCCGTCAACGTTAATGAATTTACTCATTCATTAAGACAATGCTGAAGCGTTAGTTTTGACCGAGACTTTGTCACCACAGTTTACTCCAAGGAGCAAGCATTATGTGATTAAGACAATTTGGTTCTATGAACAGATAATGAAGTGGGTAATCAAGTTGTTCAAGATTGATACTGCTTAACAGCCTGGAGATTTGTTTATTCCAAGCCTCTAACCAAAGTTTTTTGAAAATATTTCAAAGAAACTTGTGGGTTTGTAGTTGTTTTATGGTGAATCAATCTCCTAAGAGGGAGGAGTGTTGAGGGAGATCAGTTTAGGACCTGTCTCTACCAGTAGATATCAGAACCCAAGAATCATGGCTCTGCTATTCATGTTTGTCATTGCCTAGTTTCATTTGTAGGAAGATTATTAACATAAAACAAAAGAAACATTCGAACGAACTAATTGATAAAATTCATTGATAGACTGGTCATCTAAATCATGTCTGGAACCGACATCTACTACTACATCTCCATCTCAAGACTCATCATGACAACTCAGGGAGGCCACACAAAGGGCAATATCATGGTGCAAATATAACACTGACACGTGCAACTCTCTAGAGGTACCAAAAGCCATCATAATGCAGCAGTCCTCATTTGCACAAACATGCATTGTATTTCCTTAGCTACAAAAATAAACACCTACAACTTCCACTGGATCTTAACCTTCTGTGTCTTGCATCACTCATAGCTACCTTACTTTTGGTATGACTCCTTATCGCAAGAAATCAGGAACTGCACCTCCACCACCCTTTTCATCGTCTTCATAAAAACCAGTAGCAAGTACTGTTATTGAAACAGTCCCATCTGTGATCTCATCGTCCACCAAAGCTCCAAAGATAACATTTGCATCTTCATGCACATTATTGTAAATGACCTTGGCTGCTCTATCCACCTCCTGCAACGACAAACTCTCTCCTCCAATAATATTAAACACAACTCCCGTAGCCTCGTCCACAGGAGCATCCAACAAAGGACTCGAAATAGCCGCAACAGCAGCATCTTCCGCCGAAGTCTTACCACTCCCTGTCCCAATCCCCATCAACGCCGTCCCAGCATCCTGCATAACACTCCTAACATCTGCAAAATCCACATTAATCAACCCAGGTCGAACAATAATCTCCGAAATGCCCACAACACCCTGCCTCAAAATATCATCCGCCACCCGAAAAGAAGCCTCCAACGGTGTATTCTCCGGAATAATATCCAACAACTTATTATTCGAAACGATAATAACCGTATCCACATTCTCTCTCAACCGATCAATCGCTTCGGTAGCCTGTCTCATCCTCCTCTTCCCCTCGAACGCAAAAGGCTTTGTAACAATAGCCACAGTCAAAGCTCCACTCTCTTTACTAATCTCTGCTACGACCGGCGCAGCCCCGCTCCCAGTACCACCACCCATACCCGAGGTAATGAAGCATAAATCCGCTCCGGATACCATGGCTACGATTTCTTCTCGACTTTCTTCTGCAGCCAAACGGCCTTGTTCTGGATCGCCGCCGGCACCCAGGCCTCGTGTTACGGAGGAGCCAATGTTTAGTATTTGTGCGCCTTTCGCTTTGGAGCGGCCGAGGGCTTGGGCGTCGGTGTTGATGGACCAGAATTCTACTCCGGAGATGCGGGTGTCGAGCATGCGGTCTACCTGTTGTTTTTGTTGTTTTGTGATTTGTGTAGGAAGGCAGTTAAATGTATGGCAAATGACATTTCTAGTTAGATGAATTGGTGCACAATAAGGCAATCGAATGCATGTAATAAACAGTCCATACAAGTCTTTATGACACACAGATGCTACAGAAACTAAAGACAAGAATTTTAATCTGATGAACTCATAGATTAATCACTCACAAAAACAAACAAACATCAACCTCTTAAATGACACCAATCACAACAGATCACAATAAACAACAACAATAAATCGACCACTCACCGCATTACTCCCCCCACCACCAACCCCCAAAACCTTAATAACACATGGACTCAATCCCCCATCAGGCATCAATGCATTCATACTACTACTCAATCCATAATTCTGTTGGTTTAACAATCGACGCATCACGCCGCTCTCTCGTCGTATTCCGAGGAAGGATCGGTTGCCTTGAGTGTTTTTCTGGGGGGATTCCGAGTGTAGATCCATGTTTAATTGTGTAGGGCTGGGAGGTAGAGGAGTGTTTGGTGCGATGAATGCGTGGAGGATGGGGATGGAGGTTGTTATTATTGCGGTGGAGAGGAGTGATGATTTCATGGTTTAGATTGTTTGTCAGGGATGGATTGATGTGTGTTCTTTGGCTGCTTGTGTTAACGGCGATTTGTTGCTGCGCTACTGTCATATCATATTGTGCCGCAAGGGGGGTAATAGTGTGATTGCTCTATTGATTGATGGCTTCAGCGCTGGTTATTGACGTCTGATGTCTGATGATGTCTGATGGGCCGCCATTGTCAAAAATAGTGGCGATTGCCGGATTGCGATTTGTGGATGGTGAAAGAGGGTCCCTTTTTACGACCAAAACAGGTCATAACATTGCCCCAAAGGTTCCACGCGGATCCTTGTGACGTCAGTTCAATTAAAAATCTTGGCGCGAAAAGAACGCTTTTTTATTTAGGAGGCTATGAGGGTTCGACAAAAAGATAGAAGTATCTGCCGACGCATTTTAATTGCATTTTGCCCTCCAAAGTTGAGGCACTTCTTTTGAAACTCCATCATCATCGAATGAAAGTCATCAGATTCAACACAACGATTGTTTGCACAACAACAACCAACCACCTCTGCACATAGGTAGTTAATACCATAGCGCCAGTCACTCTAGACCAGGGTTGTGCACCAGTTTGACACCCGACACCCGGACACCAGAAACTTGGGCA
>JALLAY010000931.1:0-12189 GCA_036939635.1 Cyclotella baltica
GTCTGGTGACCTGGGCCACTAGCCCGGCCCAGGTTTAGCTGCAACACTATTGCGGACCACCTCCTCGACCTGTGAAACGACGATCGACAAGACGAGGAGACAAATAATCTTGATTATCCTCCACCGCCATGGCCGAAGCAACACCACTCCTTACCGCAGAGGCAGACGCCGACCAGGAAGAGAGGCCTTCGATCACTCCAACAGAAACCATGGTCGATTCATCACTAGCCAATTCAGTGGAGGCAGGATCCAACGAAGGAACTCCTCAAACATCATCCACCGTTCTAACGATCCCACCCTCCTGTGAAAATGACAATCTCTCTGACATCGACAAAGTCCATTTACTTCTCGACATCGGTAAAAGTGCCATTAAATATGGAAGCACCGGAATCCGGGTCGAAGGATCCTCCAAAGTCAGGCAGCACGCATTCTTCACGTTCCCGTTGACGATGTACACTTCGCCGTGAGTAACTCAGAAATCATTTCGAGCATTAATTACGCTCGGCGGCTTGACGACAGTGACAGTAACCTTGAAAATGGCCATGGGAATTCTGCAAGGGGATCATCGACTCCACTGACAGTTATCGTGGGCGTGAGCGAGGGAATGCATCTGAAACGGCTTGCGCATCTCTCCAACCTTGCTAGGGACATTGCTGATGGAAATGTACCTTTGAATGAAAAGCTGATTATGGCCAGTCTCGATAGCATTGGTGCACTGGAAAATCCGTACAACCAAGTGATTGAATTGCTCGGATGGATGGTTGTGGGTACAGGACTGCCCATCATCTTTGGTGGGTCGTGGTGGGATTCACTTCTGGCAACAATTGGCGCCACCATTGCTTTTACAGCTCTTCAGCTGACGGCTTCATTTGCACCAAAATATGTCAATTCATGGGGACTAGCGTTGGCATCATTCGTTCCTGCCATCCTTATTTCGACAGTCGATTTGTTTCGAGAAGATATCAATTTTGTCATTGCTCTATTGAGCTCCATCGCCGTTCCATTGCCAGGGTATACAGTTTCCATTGGCCTTGCTGAATTGGCAGCCAATCGTGTCGTCCGTGGGATAGGACATATGGCTGCAGGTCTTGTTACACTTTTTTGGTTGGTACTCGGAGGGTTTTTGGGCAAATCTCTAGTCTTTGCAATTGCCAATAACTCCAGCCAGCAAGATTACACTCCCAATCCAATTAATCAGTTATGGCTCATCTTATTCATTCCTCTCATTGCAGTTTCTCTCAATGTTGGTTTTCAGATTGCTTACTCAGATTTCCTGCCCGTCTTTACTGTGTCGGTGTTGTCATATGTCATAAGTGTTGGTGCCAATTATATTGCTACAACAAACATATCAACTTTCTTATCAGCAATGATTTGCACTGCATTGGCCAATGTATGGTGCATACACTCTGATAGATCACAACCCATTGTTCTGACACCAGCAATAGTATTTCTTGTGAGTGGAAGCATTGGATTTCGTGGAATTCTTGAAATAGTTTCAAACGGAGACAAAGAGGAAGGTATGGAGCAGTTTGCACAAATGTTCACAGTAGCTCTTGTTATTTCTGTGGGAGTTTTGGCTGGGAATACTCTTGTTTTCCCTAAGACGACTCTTTGATTCTTTGATGTTGTGATTTGTTTCAGATGTATCTATGAGTGGAATCAGAAGTATAATCAGCTTAGTTGTTTTAATTTCATTTTAAAGTGCCCATTATTGATTGTTAGATATCATGCGTACCAACAGAAAAATCGAGGCCCAGGATATCTAGTTTGCAGGTGTCTGTCAAGGCAAGATACTCTCCATTGGGTATGTTAATAGTTGCAGAGGATTATTGTTGACTTAATGTTTTCCAGTGTTACACAAGTGGTGAATAAATTGCTTGTCGCTCTTGAGTCCAGTATCTATGACTTTGTTTGTACATCTTGGGTCATTGCCATTGTAGAAGGCTTTGAGAGTCTGCATTGCTTTGTTCAAATTGGTTTAGTCGTTTTTAAAGCAGCTGATGTTGTTGACGAACGTGAACAATGCAGATTGGACGGAAAGTAGCTTCACACTTTGTTGCTAACTATTTTCTGAGACTTTGATTTGAATGAAGTTTAATTGTTCCCAGTGATGCTTAGTGGCATGTACTAGATAATAGGAAATTTAAATTGACAGATAATGATTTGTCAGGAATAGTGATAGAGTTCTTATGGACTGAATTTATTTACAGCATACTCTCATAAGTAGAATCACAGATCAATAAGCTCAGTAGAATAGAGTTACTCGAGCACATTGGTGAGCACAAACTTAGATGATGAATACTTTTCAATTCAAGGCCTCTCCATGTTTGATGTCTCTGTGTTATTCAACTGCAGTGGAATTGGTTTACCATGTAACCAGTAAGGGGTCCAGTGAACATTGCTAGGATTAAACTATTTTGATTTGCAAATCAATTCAGTAGAAAGATATTGATTTTGTTAGTGTTCATATGTCATAAGTAATTTTTTATCTTTGTCAAGAAGAAGGCGGTTGATTTCTGAACCATAAAGGTAAAATGAATGTCATTTGGTATTACCACTTTGCCTCAGTTGACTATGGCAGAGTGGTAATATCAATTGACAAACTAGTACACCTGAGGACACAGTAGAAAAATGTTGCTTTTCTTGGTGTTCATATGTGATAGTGTTTATCGTTGTTATGAAGCTGTTGCTCGCACTTCCTCATGGCCATGTACGTGTGGAAGCAAGAACTAACAACCAATTAAGAAAGAACGGAGAGAAGACTTGGTTGTTACAACATCTTATTAAAATCGCTCTAGTTCCATTTGCCATTCTTTCAGCTATTTTGGTACATGCACAGACGAAGACGACGAACTCATGACAACAGAGGACCCGATCTCCTGACATCTCCCACGCTCGAGCCGAGATTTCTGACAACTTCCAAAGCTCGTTGTAAATCCAACTTCTTTAGATGCTCGAGGCCTTCTTTAATCTCCAACGCCGTGGACTCTCTCGACTCTTCTCCGACCCCTTTATCTTCGAGTGCCATTTGCCAAGCTCTCTTGTCTAGAATTGCATGGTATACTTGATCGAAAGTTGAATTGTTGGGCTTCATGGTGGTTACTCTTTTCGACTCGTCAACGCATGACATGAAAAACGAAAACTCCCAGAAGCATACTTAAACCACATGAAGTGGAAAAATAGAAAAGCCCAAAACGTGAGACGAATGAAAGAAAAAAACAGGCTGAAGAAGCGAGGTCGAGAGGAGGCCGTGGCTGGGCTGCTCGATGGCTCGATGGATGTTCGTCTGCTGGTAGGTGGTCGTTGTCGTTGGTCGCTAAAATCAAAATGGCAAGACGACGTGAACCTGAAGACACTGGCGAAATGGCGTGGGCGTGGGCCCTTCATGTATCCATAGAGTCCGATTTTAGCCCCTTCCAGGCGCAGCCGAAAGCCTCTTATCGGGTCTGTGAAGTCACACTCATGATGCCTCACCCTCACCTCTCTCCTTTTCCCGACAGTTGGAAAAGTAAGGCAAGTAATGACTTAAGAAGAGATTAAACTACAGTTAATCATTGTTTTACAGCATTGTCATACAACCTCCGATTCAGCGAGTGCAGTTTGCACCCTTTCTGGTAATTCCTGTTGCAGTACGCTTGCATCCTTTTCTGTGCCATTAGGAGGATGATTTGCAATTGCAGGCAAGAAGAGACCTGTTTCATCAATTTCATCTTCTCTGTCTCTTGCATCATCCTTAGCCATCAAATCCTCCTCCTCATCATTATCAACTCCATCTGTTTTATGATCCACTCGTCGTCTAGGTGCAGGTTGTGAAGAATACAATTGCATCCCAGAAACTACCATAACAATTGATGCAATCATCTTGACAGTAATTGGCGTACCAAACAATAGTCGACTCGACACTGGCAACGAAACAACAACCAATGCCACAGCCACCGACTTTCGAATTGAATCAAACACCTTTAAGAAGCGACTTGTAACAAGCCCCGCAACTGACATGGTGATTGCCATAAACAGTATCGACGGTTGTGAAAACAAAGCCTGAAGACTTGACGGAGACAGAACCTCATTGATTGGTTTGTTGTGTTCCGATATCCCAAGCAGCATGCCGAATGTAAGGAACATCATGCCATTGATGTACAAGCAAAGATTTTGCAAATTTATGCATATGAATTGTTTCTCCTTGAGCAACTTTTCATTGAATACACCAGCAAAGGTTGTGATCATGATTTGGACTCCAATAAGGGCAAAGTTGAAGAATGTCGGTTGTGTCATGCTGTCAATTTCTCCTGTAGCTGTTTCATCGTTTCCATTGTCGGTGCTAGTATTGTTGTCTACGCGGATTTCTTGATCAAAATTGTCGTCGGCAGTTGTTACATCACCATCATTATTCGACTCCAAACTATCACCAGCCTTGATAATACACCCCACAGTGATAATAATCAACGCTACCCAGTGCCATCTGTTCAATATCCTTTTGAATAAACATTGATGCACAATGGCCGTAACACAAAGTTTCATTTCACCTAACAAATGTAACGTGGCTGGATCGAACGAGCGCAAAAGAATATACGTCAAAACATCACCAGCGGCATACAACCCAGCGGGGATTAAATACCAAACCAACATTGAGCGAGCATGTTCCTTCACTTGACTACACAAGGTGTACAGTCCACCATCTTGGAGGAAGAATAATAGGAGGGAAATCATAATTTTGAGAAATTCTTGACACCAAACGACTGTGGTTGGGTCAAACGTTATAGAATGAATGTTGTTGTATTGATTCAGTATGCCGTAGATTATCCATAGACTCATGAAGAGGAGGAATATTATGGATCTGTGTCTGTGTTCGAACCATGTTGTGTTATGTAGTACACAAGTCATAATATTATCATCATAGGATGGTCATAAAAATATGGCTGTATCATTGGTTTGTTACCATAGGAATAACTCGATGGATGTTCCTCTGCTGGTGGTCGTTGTCGTCGGTCGTTAAAAATGAAAATGGCAAGACGACGTTGGACGTCGGACAACTGGGGGGGGCAAAATGGCGTGGGCGTGGGCCCTCTTTGGTCTTTGTACAGAAAAGAGAGCAATAGAATTTTGGTCAGATGTACCCTGTTGTCCGGATTTTTGAAAGCCTCTTAACGGGTCAGTTAAGGCCCACTCATCGCCTTCACCTCTCACCGTATCGCAAATCGCAACCCAAGCCCCAAGCTAAAAACCAGAAACCGTCGTCAACATATCAATCTATTAAACAATGGGCAAATCCAAATCCAAAGCATCTGCAAGCAAGAACGAGCCTGTGAAGAAATGCACCTGCGATCACCCCTTTAAGTGTGACTGTGGCAACCGACCGGAACGTCCTTCGAAGTGAGTGACTTTGATTTGTATTCCTCGTAGCTGAATGATGCACTCGTGCTACTTAATCAGTGGTTGATGGAAATGATAAGCATCTTTCTTAGTATTATTCCTTTGGCCTTATTTGATTTCTCACTGGATCCTATTCATAATTTAATCAAACTTAGAGGGCACAAATGGGACCCCGCAACCCAACAATGGGGAGGCAAAGGCCACAAACAAAAAGGCGCCACACTCCAAGCCGCATTGGTAGGCCAGGCTGAAAAAGTCACCACCATAGGCAACACTGCGATTAAACAGTGGCAAAAGCTTCCTTCAACGTTATTAAATGAGTTATGTAAAAAGAACGCCATGGGGTTTCCTGTTTATAGAAGGATGGATAAGGCCAAGGGCAGTGGGGAGTTTAGGTACAGATTGATTGTTCCCAGTAAGAAGGGGGTTTCGAGTGAGCATGATGTTGTGCTGTGTCCCAGTTTGGCTGTGAAGAATGAGGAACAGGCGAAAGAGGAGGCGGCTTTGCTGGGTCTGCTGTATGTAACAATATTTTGAGTATCTGTGATTGCTCTGCCTTTCAATTAGTTATGTTCTCAGCTTTTTGCATCTCTGTCCTTCAGATATTTATTCCCTAAGCTTCCACATGAAAGGACGCTACCAGAGCCTTATCGTAGCACCTTTTTAGAGGCGTTAAAGAATTCACAGGGTGGTGCTGCAGATGACTCAAAAAGCAAAAATACTCAGAACAAAGCTGATACAAAGAAAGATGCAAATGTAAACAACAGTAATGATAACAAGACTGATACAGCAAAGTCATCTGCAAAAGCCAACACCCAATTGACATCCAATCTACCTTCCTTTCACAGCAAATCAAAAAAATCCTCATCTCAAGCTACTGGGCCACTATTAACCAAGGCACAAATTAAAGAAGCAAAACTACAACATCAACGTGAAGTCCAAGCTCGCATTCGTAAACACGAAGCCATACGTAATGCCAATAAGCCTATGGAAGTGTTCATGTGCGCCTCTATGCGTAAACGTATCGAGAGATTACTAGCTGGAGACTCTGTTGATGTACCAGAAGACGAGGAAGAAGATGAAATAATAGCAGATGACGGTGAAGATGTTATTCAATCGTATGTCATGCAACGACTGGTTCATGAGGGATTTACTCCTTCACAAGTACGTAAGGGCTATCGTGCAATAACTGAAAACAACACAGCTACTGACAACAATTCAGACCAGCAAATGGATAAGGCCTATGAGGAAACACTGCAATATTTATGTATTCATTTGGATGAGGATCAGTTGCCTATTGGGTTTGATCCGAGGGGTGGTACTTTGGATGTGGTTCGTCCTGTTAAGTCAAAATCTAGTGGAAATGGCCTGGGTGACATGAAGAAGAATGAGAGTTTAGTTACAGATGCTGATGTGGAAACTTATGATGCATCAGTTTTACAATTTGCACTTAAGTTTGGTCTCACACCGAAAGAGGCATTTGCAATCTTGTCAAATGAGCTGTCAGCTGAAGCAAAACCCACTAGCATCATTGCCGAAACAGAAGATTCTATGCAGAAATGGAAGTTCTGGGTTGCTCTCTGTCGTGCAGCTTCATTTCCAATTGAACGTTCTTGCTTCGTGAATTGTAACACAGCTGATAATTCAGCTGATTGCCGTGAGAGAAGTAGAGAGGAACTGGAGGCGTTGGAAGCTATTTTTGATGAGCAAGATTTTTCTACTACTAAGAATGATGATACAACTTCTGTCAAGATTGGTTTGCCATGCAATGACACAAAACTTTTCTTGGAAGTGGTTTATTCAAATGGGAGCTATCCAGATTTGCTACCCATGGCTTTTCTAACTACTGACGATAATTGCAGCAACTCAGATTTTAGCCATGGTGGGCACCTGCATTTAAAAATGACAAAATTTTTGTGCACACTAGAACCGGGACAGGAGGTAATATTCGAGTTGTTTGGTCATGTTCAGGAATTGCTGCAGGATGTTCAGGGAATATCTGGCACGGGCAATTCTTCATTACTCTTGTCCTTGTCGCATCTCAATCTTAGTGGCATAGAAGATAATGTCTCAAAAACAAACGGCAACATGCAGGCCTCAAATAATACTGGCAAAGTTGGTCCGAGTGCATCATCTGCACCCAAACAACGTGTAAAGCCACCCAAACGACCGTGTGAAAAGAGTTCATTTTGGAACACACACCCAAAAGACACGCCTCCTGCAGAACCATTCCCAAAACTTCAAGCCGCACTGGAGAAAGCTCGTAAGAGTCTTCCTGCGGCAAAAGCCAGGTCTGAGTTCTTGTCGTTGGCAGACCAAGCAGCCAAAGGTGGTCGTGTCATGCTGGTAACTGGCGAGACAGGATGTGGAAAGACAACACAGATCCCACAGTTCCTTTTGGAGAATAATCCTTCCGATTCTAAGATTGTTGTTGCTCAGCCTCGAAGGTGATTACCATGCAATTCTACCATTTTGTGTCCCATTTTATCTCTCATGATTTTCTTTATTCTCAGGCTTGCGGCTACTGGTGTTGCAACCCGTGTAGCAATTGAACGCGGAGAGTCTCGAGCCGGCATTGCATCTGTTGGTTACTCAGTACGAGGTGACTCTAAGCAATGCGAGTCTACCAGGCTCATGTTTTGCACTACAGGTGTACTGCTCCGCCAGCTACAATCCCAATCAGCCTTGGAAAATATATCTCACATCATTATAGATGAGGTTCATGAACGGCACCTAGACTCTGATGTCTTGTTGGCTATTCTTAAGCGAGTCCTGCCTGAAAATCCTCACCTTAATGTTGTATTGATGTCAGCCACCATGGATGCTGATCGGTTTGCCAGTTATTGGGGCAAAAATACCCCAAGGCAAGTTTGTTAGCTATCAATATTGCAACCAAAATGTTCCTCAGTACCTCACTTGACTTTGCATGTTATGTATCTTAGAATGCACATCCCAGGCTTCACACACCCTGTGAAAGATTTCATGCTGGAGGATATCTTACGAATGACCGGATATGTGCCTCCAAAAAAGAAGGGCAACAGAAAAGGCGGTCCCGGAGGCTATCAGATACAGCCATCTTTTGTAGATGGAGATGCATTTGATCCTAATACTGATGACTTGAACCCATCTGAGATAGAAGATCAATCTTGTTCTTCATCATTGCCTGTATCGATGGAGAATCGTATCGAAAGAATGGACCCCAATGATACTGATTATGATCTACTTGCATTATTGATTGAAAATCTGGTTAGGACAAAGACAGATGATGGGTCTATTCTAGTTTTTTTACAAGGAGTAGGTGAAATAGAGCGTGCCGAACGGGTGATACAACAAAAGAAAACTTGCTCTGTTCAAGTCCTTCCATTGCATGGTGGTCTACAGCCAGAGAAGCAGCAGCAGGTATTCCTTCCAGCATCGAAGGGCTCAACCAAAATCATTCTTTCCACGAATGTGGCGGAGACCTCGATCACGATACCCGATTGCACAATGGTTATTGACACATGCAAGGAGAAACAGAGCTCTTTTGACCCTGTCAATCGTATGCCATTATTACTTGAACGGTTTGCATCACAAGATAGCCTACGTCAACGAAGAGGTAGAGCAGGCAGAGTCCGACCGGGAGTATGTTACAAGCTGATAACTAAAAACCATTTTTCGAAGCTACCTGCACACGGTACTCCAGAGATCAAAAGATGTGCGCTCGAGCAAACAATACTATCTCTTCTATTTCTTGGTTTGGAAGATGGATCTGGGGATTTCTTACGCTCAATGATCGACCCACCATCACAAGAATCGATTGACTCAGCCATGACATGCCTTGAAAAGATTGGTGCCATTGAAAGATGTGATGGTATTACTAAACTTTGCCCACTCGGGAGACATCTTGCGGGGATACCTGCTCCACCAACAGTGGCCAAATTGCTTGTGATGGGAAGTCTTCTTGGTTGTCGGAATATATCACTGGCTATTGCAGCTGGAATGAGTGTAGGTCGCAGTCCCTTCATACGGATATCATCGTCGTATCAACCCAGGCAAAAAAATGGAGACAACGCCATAGATGATACTACAGGGAAGGAAAGAGGAATTTCAAATGAACAAATAGTTGAGGAGCGGAAATCTCTATTCAAAACCGTTGGCAACAGTGAGCAAGCAATGCTTGGCAAGGCATATCTTCTATGGGATGAAGCTAAAGGAATAGAAAGGAGAAAATGCTGTGGTGAGATAGGATGTTGTTCAGCTTACATACAATTGAAATTAATTTATCTTATTGTAACCTTGTTCCTTTTTGCCTTTCCAATCAAGAGCGCCTTGGTCTGGCATTCAATGGCATGAAAGAAANGCGACGAGGACTATTCACCGTCGGATGAAGAAGATGAAGATGACGAGGCCAGCTACGGAGTCGAGGTTATACCCGAAGAAGAGGCAGCAGAAGAGGATCAAACCCGTAGAAGCGACAGGATCCGTAGGGCTCCTGACCGATTTGGAGACTTCGACTACTCAATGCTGAATGCATGTGATGCAAACGAGGAGCCCATCAAGCTTGAACACGACGACGTGCCTTACTTCGGAATCCTCTTGGCGCAGCTAAGCCTCAAGCAGGGATTAAAAGTATTCGGCAAGCGTGGAGAAGAGGGGGCCATGAAAGAAATGAAGCAACTTGTTCAACAACTCAATGCTTCGCTCTCCTCTCTGGGGTTCGCAGAAAACAGAGACTGTGACGTGAATGCCAATTCATGGAGGGTTGTTCGTGCAGTCATAGTGTCGGCTTTAGCCCCAGCACAAATCATCCGAGTGCAGCGCCCAACATCCAAATATACTGAGACAGTTGAAGGAGCTGTGGAAAAAGACGGCAGAGCCCAGGACTTCAAATTTTATATTATGAACCGTTGCAAGAATCCAGGTGGCGAAAATATTAGAGGCGAGCGTAATGAGGAAAGGGTTTTCATGCACCCAGGCTGCAACATGTTCTCTGTTGGTTCGTTTTCTTGTCCTTGGCTTGTGTATCATCGCATGGTTCGAACATCTAAGCCATATATTCACGATGCAACAGAATCATCGGCATATGCTTTGCTACTGTTTGGTGGTAATATGGAAGTGCAAGCATCAAAAGGATTGGTTGTACTTGATGGTAGAATTGAGTTATCTGCAAATGCTAAGATTGGATCGTTGATGGGCGCTCTTAGGAAAAGGATCGATCAGCTTCTTGAGAGTAAGGTAACTGAACCCTCTCTCGAAATATCAGATACTCATGTGATGAAACTCACTGTGGACTTGTTGAGGTATGATGGGTTGGGAAAATAAAGGGTAATCACATGTTATGTGTGAGAATGGGAGTTCCTATGCTGGCTAACAACAATAACGTTATTAGTCAAGTATGAACACCACCTTCTGTCTAATGAGCTTAAAAAGAAACATCATTACAGTGACCCCCATGTTTAAACTAATACTAACTAACCTTATACTTAGTTCCCAGTGAAAACTATTTCAAGCCCCTAAAGTTTCTCTCTTAAATATCTGCCTGGAGAGATGAGGGGGTGTCAGAAATTGAACTGGCAGCGGATTCATCCTTTATTGTGAATGGAAAAAATTGAAACAGCTTTTTATTGCTTCTGCAGCTCTTATTATTATAATTGCTGCTCGTTCATGTTGTTATTTAATAGCGATGGCAATTGTTAATATTGCAGCTTCTGTGAATGCAACAGAAGCATCAGAAGTTATTGTTATTGCCTTTGCATTGTGACTGCGGTGTACACAGCGGCATTAGTGGAAGGAATGCGGTCATGGTCATGCAGCCATTCTAAATGCAGCAACAACAGCAGCTGTTGTCATAAATATTATGACTGCAGTATTTGCAGCAGCATCGGCTGACTGAATTGTGGCTGCAGTGATTGTTGATATGGACTATACCTTAGTTGCAGCAAATATGAATAATAAATGCAACTACAAGTCTGTCTACCGACCACCGCCACAAATGCTGCTGCAATCATTGCTGTCAGAATGTCAATAGCCGCCACTACTGCCACAATAACTTCAATGTTAATAATAGTGGGATCTGCTGCAATCAGATAGACCATTACACATCATACAAAATAGCAACTGACATCTGTTATTGCTTCTGTAGCTAATAAAAGCGATGGCTGTGCTCCCTGGTTGCTGCTGAAACCACTGCGACTACGACAATCAGTAAAAACAACCTCTGGTGCCCCATAGCTGTAATCATAATGGACGCTCTTATATTGAACATCTACGCAGCAATGGTGATGACAACAGCAGTGGATTGCTGAGGTGTTAGCAGCAGCAGCAGTGATAGATAATTGATGATGCTATAATATCCTAAACCTTCGGTGATGTGAGGTCTAACTGACAGTAACCTCACCTGATTTATGATAAAGAGGAGATAGTTCCAACTGCCACAATTGAACGAAAATTGCACAAAATTAGGGTGATCTGATTCAAATAAATCCCTGAAAATGAAGATCTAATTTCCCCCAGATTTTCCAACCTCTGCCACCGTCGGCAGAGGTTACGTAGAACATCCGTAGCCACAGTATAAAATCGAAACCTCTGCCAACGTTCTATGTACACGCCGGTATGTTTTGGCCTCTGTACAACCTCTTTCTTGTTTTATCTCTGGAGAGAGTGGGAATTCAACTGATGGTCATGACATCAATCTTTTTTGTATAAAAAATGCCAGTCTCCTAATTTAGTTGACATTGAGGAACATTCTTAGTAGTTCTTGGTGTCAATCGTGGATTTGTTTTGCGAACGTTGTTCGTGAATAGGTATCTTAAAATAATTCACGAAAGATACTTATTT
>JALLAY010000932.1:0-12180 GCA_036939635.1 Cyclotella baltica
GGGACTAAGGCATTTCATCGCTGCATTGTTGTCGGAAGCTTTGGTATCATTGTAAAATTCCTTTTCTCATAATGATTCAAATTTTAGAATTACGATTCAAAAAACTACAAGGGCTGTGGTTCAATGCGGAAATAGACATCAATAGTTCTCTAACAACATGTCTCATAATATGAGTTGGAAGGTGTTCAGCTGTAGGAGCTTTATTTGGAACTCTTGCTTTGACTAGCAAAAGCCTATCTCCACAAAATGCATTATATACTTATGATGACATGGGCCATAGGCAAGTATGAGGGCTCCCTATAAAGCCCAGAGACTCCTCTGTCCTATACTGTACTTGGAACGGATCAAACGAAGCTCTAGGGGCCGAGATATGGATGAAAGGGGTGTTGGAAAAGTTCATCTACAAAATGAGGTGGCAATGGCCGTCGGCCAATTTCCGTAGATGGTCATATCTCCGTCACCTGACCTCCGATCGGAAAAGTTAGACCCATGTCTGATACATGACATTTTCCGAACCCACAGTTCTATCTGAAATTGAATTTTGAAGCCGCTAGGGCCTTGCTAATCTTAGCTCGGAAAAGTCGAAGAAATGGCTCTAAATATGTGAACCACGGTAATGTAATGTTTCGATTTGTGGTGCAAAAAGTCTTACACTTAGCAAACTAAGTGAAAAAAACTGCATTGCAGAACAAGGTTACACTTAAAATGAAAACCTTCCACCCAGCATTCATGACTGAACCCAGGAAAAGACAAAGCAGTTTAAGTACCTATTCAATGTGGTTTCATTAGTTACCCTAGCAAGATCTATAAATATCATTCCCTCATTCAATATTTTCCCAGATTTTGAGTGGAAATCATTTCCATTTCAAATCATAAAACCTATCAAATCTCAATAGTAGTAGAATCATCCCCAGTCCCCTGCACTGCGCTTGCTGCAGCCACAATCTCAGCATTATTATCCATGATGGCTCCGATTGCCTGTTGGGCCACTTCTGCTGCAGCACTGACAGCATCTGCAATGACATCTTCTGAGACAACATCCATTTCTTCTTGAGGCTGTTCTAGATGTTGCTCGTGCTGTTCCTGTTCATGATGAAGAAGTTGCTCTGTATGAACTTCCATGCCTCCAGTATGATAATCCTCCATCTTGACTTGCACCTGAACACTCTCTGGAAGACTCGGAGCCTGCATATGCGCACCATCCTCAACACTACCATACTGTTGAATTCCACCCATCTCAGTGGTAGCCTGCTTTGCAGCCGCATTTTTTTTCGCCTTGGCTCGTTCCCTCCTCTTGGCATTCCTCAACTCTAACTCTTCCTTGGTCAACTTGTTGTACCTGTCTCTTTCAAGCTTGGCCCTTCGTGCATTCCTTTCCTTCTTTTGTTCTCCTTCGAGGGAGTGGTATCGATTCCTTTCTCTTTCGCGACGTCGTTTACGAGCTGCCTCGCCTTGTTTATGGTACAACTCACGGCGGTGGGCATTGTATGCAGCGCGCTGAGCATCTGACATGCCTGCATAACGTTTGCGGTCCTTGATGCGACGTTGCTCCAAAAGGTCGTCATGTTTCTCCTCTCCGGACAGCATGGCCTCGGAATGATGGGGATGGTATTGGGTGGGATCGAGGTGATGATGATGAGCGTAGTATGCTTCATGATGATGGTGGTGCAATTCTTGTTCAGTGTCATCGTCATAAGCTAGGGAAGACACTTGGCTTGCAGCAGCGGCAGCAGCTGTAGCAAGTAGTGCTTGATCAACTACTAAAGAAATTCCATCAGCTTGCACTGCCGCAGCTGTGAAAGAGTGGTTTTACAACAAAAACAAGCAAGCATATTCCAGAAGTTAGCAAAAACATTAATTTTCACTGACTCAACATTTCAAATACTTACCAGCTGCCGCTGCAGCAAGGGCAATCTCATCACTATCATCGTGATGGTCATCAAATACTGCCCCCACTGCCTCTTCAGCTAGAGCCGCTGCTTCTTCTGCCGATGCTGCAGCTGTTAAATATCATATGATCAGAAAAGAAAATATGTTATGTGCTGCAACTAGAGATATTAACAACATTTATTCTCTAACATTAAATTATGCAATTTATAGGCATCATTGCCAAATTGTTTATAGTACATAAACAACAGAGCATTAGGCCAGCCTGTATAATTAACATTCGTACGACTCACCCTCCATGGCCGCAGCAGCCGCCTCCTCCCCAGCCCTCAAAGCTTCCTCATCCTCCATTACTCCCCCCATCAACCCCGCACCCACAGTGGCATCCACTACATCCTGAGCGGCCGCAACTTCCTCTTCCGTCACATGATGCAACGACGCTAGTGGGTCTGCCACACCCGTGCTTGTCGTGTGGGGATGGTGCTCGTGAAGGTGGTGGGCATCGTCGTGATGATGATGATGTGTGCTCATTATGGCGCAGGTGGAGGGGGGGACGGTCTTTCCGTCGGGCGGGGGGACGTCCTTCCGTCGATAGATACAGTTGGTTTGGTTCGTCCGTCGATGCGGTGGTCTGTTTGTTCTTCGTCTCGCTTTTGGTGTTTGTTGTGTTGTTTGGTGAAGCCGTCTGTCGTGGGCCGGCGGGGGGAGAGCTTTCAAATGAAGCCCCCAGGCTACTTTGGGCTACTACATATTCCGTGTGCAACGACTTTTTAGCTCTTCCGGATATGTACTGATTCCTAATATGAGTTCACGGTATAAACGAGACGAGAAAATCGATATCGATCTCTGAGACTTGTAAAAGGTATCACTAATTAAAAATGCGTCTTTACCTTTTTATATTTTAAGAATTTTGTGCACTGTTGATTTTTACATCAAAAACTTCTGGAGAATGTAGTATGGGAATCACCGTCGTTCAACCGCACCGTTCAACCTCGTCAACGTTGGGACCTCTCGTAATCACCTTGTTTGCGGTCGCTTGATGGATCCACTTGGCTATTGAAATCGATGGTCACGATGTTAATTCTGAAACTTAATGTTTTGGTCCATATGTAACTAATTATCACATCATTCTTTAGGGGTGTGTGAGATAGTGTTGGTCGTCACTGTTGGTTTATTAAATAATTATTCACAAAATCATGAATAGTCCGGAGTTATTTCAACCACCAACTTCAGATCAAAATACTACAAGTAATCCTCTTGCATTAGCCGCGATAGGGACATCTTTCATTGCCATAATCGGATGCACATTTCCATTTGTTTCGATGCAGTTGAGGTCCCCACTGCCATACATGGCAACACCTAAGCATAAGGTTGAAAGAGCATTAAAGTTTTTGATGGATCGAGGGAATATTCAGCTAATTGAGAACAATAAAGCACACGGCCCGATATCTTTATCGGTAAAATCTGAAAGCAATGCAATTACACAACCAAGGTTTGTAGACTTGGGATCTGGAGATGGCACAACAATTCTTGCTGCGTCAGCGCTTTCATGGAAATCGACAGGTATAGAGCTTAACCCAACGTTGTGGGCTATATCCTCTTCACGTCGCTTATTTCAAAAGCCTCCTATTCGACACAATAGCACTTTTTTACACGGGGATATGTTTCAGAGTACTCGATTGAAAAAGGAACTGAACAAAGCAAATTGTGTCATGGTCTTTGGTGTTAATTCACTAATGCCCAAAATTGCTGATTTGATACGAAATCAATGCCAGCAGGGGGTGTTTGTTATGTCTTATCGGTTTCGTATTCCTTTGTTGGAGCACAGAGTGACAGATTCAGATGAGTGCAGCGGAGTAAAAGAGGGAGCAAATGTTGGGGTCATAGATGCTACTTTGATTTATGAGGAAGAAGAAATGCGAGTTTATGAGATGGGAAGAGTTGAATGAATTTTCTTCATTACTTCTCTGAACCGAGTGTGTGTATCAGATGGAAGTCGTCACAAAGTGAGAGTCTTTAGTAATATTTGAGCAACCATCACCCATCCTGCAAAAGTGAGCCCCAGGACCTTGGGTTGACAATCAAGCATGCGTGGGTTGCTGCGTCAGGATGCCAGAGTGTGCTTACCTTCCGCATCATAACATTGTAGAGAATATTAAAGAGAGGGATTCCAGGTCACGTCCCACAAAAAAATTGGCCTGGACCAAGGAGCAAGTTTGGTACAAGACCATAATTCAAAGTAACCAAAGGAAATTGCCCCCCGATGGATTCAATTGGTCATTACCACGCCGCACGGTGGCAAGTGACGCAACACCTCTTTTCAAAAGCAGTTCGAGTTGTTGTCGGAGTGAATCACCTATTGGATTGGCTCAGATATGTTAAACAGAATGTCAAAGTGGCGGTATAAGTTGGGGTGGGATACGATGTACCAACCACCTCCACTTGTGGAATCGTGTCTAGCTAGCTAGCCTTTTCAATGTTGATAATGGTATTCACCAATAAAATAATGCTTTGTACTTATAATTGCTATAAATTGAGTATAACTAGTGATGAATTAATCACCATCCTTAAATTAAAGTTGAGTCTAACACAATGAAGCAATTACAATAAATCTATAGGTTACAGTGGTGCAGACAGGTCAAATAAATATATTCAGAATAAAGAAGAATGCAGGAACAATGGTTCTTTTATTGGCAAAAGAGACAAGTGAGAAGAGGTGGCAACAGCAGAGCTTCGTTGTAGTATAATGTCATCTGTTGACTCGTTCCTGGAAATTTTGCTTGTTTTTGAAAGTTGGCATAATTTTGATTGCAAACTTTTGTTGTCTGCAATAATGCAAGGATTAGGATTTCTTGCTTGGAATTTGAAAACTCCAATAGAATCCTTAAAGAGAGTGATCTGAGTACATTTCTATACATCAGACATAGAACAATTCCAATAACCATTGAAAACTGGCGCCCATAAGTTCCTCTCCGTTGTCATAAACACATCGTGAGATAAAGATGATTACAACATCAGCTCACATAAAGTATCTATATGTGTTCTGCTTTTCTTTCCTATCGTGTGTATTATCCCAACAAGATAAGAATCAGGTTTTATTTTTATTATATGCATCACAATGCAATAAATTCACTTGGTTGCTCATTGTTTTTTCAAGGACTCACGAGATAAAGAATCACTTTTTCTTGAACGACTATGAACCTCTTAATTCACATAGTTGTCCATTGACTATGACTTCCAAGGACCTATAAGATCAAGAACCATTTGTTGTCAAAGGGCAACATTCATCTGTTGTGGGCATAAATCTATGCCTCTGCCAGCTTAACTGTGTCATTGACAATGTATACAAAACAGTGTAGTTGAAGTTAATACTTATTGATATAACCTTCCATGGACTTCTTGGCTTGAGTCAAGGCAATTATCTGGAGTATTACCTCAGATACTTATTGATAAAAGGATGACTAATATCTTGGTCAAAGGTAAATATTATTCTGTCTTGGCAGTACCCTCAATGGTTTTAATTTTAAATGTGACTTTATCATAATGACAAACAGTGGGATAGTTGTTCAAACCAACAAATGAAACAATGCCAAACATTACATCAATGTCATGGAATGTTTTGGGTTTCGTGACTGATCCTTCAGCAAAATCTTTGTCCTCTCATCAAAATAATAGTGGTTGTGATGCAAAACTGCTATCAACAATGGGAAATATTTGATGCCTCAAATATTTTTTACAAAATTAATGCATTTGGTCAATGCAAAAAATAATTGCATGTATCAATGCAAGTGTGATGCAAAAGGTGGAGGAAACACTCTTCTTTTGTGTAACAATTACGTGAGGCCATGGATTGGACCAATGCATGCATAGTTATATCCTAATAAAGCTTTCTAAAAGCCATTAAATGTTGAGTTGGCGTCTACAATTTTAAGTTTCATTATAATGCAAGCTATGTCAGCATTGCAAAAAAATAATTTTGGTGATTCAGATAAACTGTTGAGTATCTTCAACAAGTTATAATGTTCAGCAAGCTATTCAGCCTTGCAAGTATTGAATACACTTGTGACTTGAGGGTCAAGTAGCATACTACCAACAGGTTGTCAATCTAATGAATAGATACAAGATACAGCATGTTGTGTGAGTCACTGCAATGAGAAAGTATGTGCTACGTACTCCCGGCGCTGGCATTTTCCCTTGTGCCCACACTATCAACCACTCGCATAGATATGTAAGTACGTAGTAGCATACTACTTACCTGCATCCCTATTCGGGATGGCTTCGCTCTGACCCAAAAAGGGTAATAGTGACTCTCTATCTGTCATTGTGACGCGAGCGATTGTTTGTTGACCTGGCACTGGCATTTTCCCTTGTGCCTTCTTTTGACTTTGAGAGTTCGATGTGAATAATAATATGTGCGTAGCGTAAATCGTACTATTACGTAATCCCGTACGGTACTCCCCCTTGTACGTTTAACGTGCCTTCTTGAGACTTCTTCCGACTGTGCAGTCTTGAGAGTCGCCGATCCTTAGCGCACAAAGGCCAAATGTTAAGAAACCTCCGTCCGAACTGTGCCATTTTTCTTTTGGATGGAGCACAACGGAGCAACCGGAGTATCTACCGGGGAGTTGATTGCAGTTGGGGACATGTTGATGACTTCAACTTTACGATCAAAAGCAACAAAGTGGAAACGATCTCAAACGATCTCTTTTCACCTTATAGCTATTCCATGTCTCATAAAATCACCCTTCAGTTAATTTCAATCCCAAATCAATTAATCCAATAAGTCCAGATACAATTCATACAACAACCACCATGTCATATCCATCGTCTGCATCTAGCACCCTTAATGAACCGCTTCGAGCCAACAAGCGTGCCAAAATTGTGTCACCATCTCCATCACCAGAATGCCAACAACAAATAGGTGTGGAAACTACTCCTGTTGACATTAATCACATTATATCAATAGTTCAAACCATGAAACTTCAAGAATCTACCGTCTACAAGCCCTCTTACTACCTCGAAGGAACCGTAGTAACCGAGCAAGATCGTACGAAGATGTGTCAATGGGGATATAGCATTGCTGACGCGTGCCGTGTGGATCGTAAGGTTGCATCAGTTGCTATCAGCTACTTTGATAGGTTTTTGAGCCACCGTGGCATAAGATCGGTCGAGGTTTCCTTAGCTCGTCATCGAGAGTTTCAATTGGCATTCATTGTGAGTTTCTACTTTTTCTATATCTCCTTATTTTTTTTGTAATACTGACATTCACTTCTTCGCTCTCGTTTAATCACTTATCAGGTATGCTTCGTCATTGCTCTCAAGGGACGCGAAGGCATCAAGATCACGCCCAAATTCGTCAAAGCTAACATGTGTAGTGGTATGTATCATATCACAGAGTTAGTCAATATGGAAGTTGAAGTTCTGAGAACAATTGGATGGAGGCTGAGCGGACCAACTCCTCAGGATTTTATAGAATATTTTGTAGAGCTTTTACCTTCTTCTTTGGATGAATCAATCGCCAAGATATTTCTTGACGAGGCAACTAAGAAATCGGAGGCTGCCATGATGGATTTTTCTATGGCGCTGGAGCCATTCTCCTGCATTGCTGTTACCGCCCTTGCTGCGGTTGCAGAGTCTTTGGTTTGGAATGAGCATTGTGAGGCGGAAATCTCAAACTGGATGAGTTGCATTGGTATTGTATTAGGTTCTGTCTAGACAGGTTTTGATGAACATGAAAACTGATTGGCCGTTCAGAATTGGCATTCATTCTTTGTCGGAATAGAGTCTGGAGACATGATTGGTTTGGGTGTATTTCTTTTTAAAGCATATCTAATATTCGTTTTGTATATTAATACAGAGGTGTTAAATAGAAAAGTAATGTGACTTTACTCAGTAGAAATTGCTCGATGGGACGACTTCAGATTAGAAAACCACTATTATGGACTACTCGAATCTATTGAACTATGTACTTCTTACGGTTTCTCCAAAGGCTCCTGTAAGGCCGATAAGATAACAATAGAAATTCTCTCTCGCACCTTCTTTACTTAGATTAATACAGAGGAGTTAAAGAGAAAAGTGATTTGACTTTACTCGGTAGAAATTCCTCAATGGGACGACTTCAGACTAGAAAACCACTAAATATTATGGACTACTCAAATAATTTAACTACTTCTTATGGTTCCTCCCTGTAAGGCTGATAAGAAAGATAACAATAGATGTGGCTCAACAAGAAAGAACTTGAATTCTCTCTCGCAACTTCTTTACTAGTGTTATTGACAATTAAATTGCCTTCACACATGCACAACAGAGGTCCATGAGTTACGCCGTCGGATGGCAAATAGAAGGGCTTAACAGAGTTGATTACTATTTGCTTCGCAAACTCATGTGTTTGCTAAACTTATCACAACTCATCATTCTTCTTATTTGCACGAAGATCCAACCACGCCTCCGGAATCATTCCCTCACCAATACCAATAGGCTGACGAAACCCTCCCTTCATGTACTGATCCTTAGTGTAACCCTTATCCACAAAGCGAATGGCATATCGAGGCATGTAGTCTACCAAATAATACTCAATCTCACCAGAAGCTGAGGATGGACCGCCTTTTCCCTTGCCTTTTTTACCCTTTCCATTTTCTTCGCCCTTGTCTTGTCTGTTACGCGGTACAAAGGTTACATTGGCAGTGTACCAATGACCTCCTTCTCCATCTTCATAACGAGTTAGAATGTCACAAAGATGGAGTGATGGTGTTCTAGAGGTGGCATTGTATTTCGATTGGACTTGACATTTGACGCCTTTGGATGCATCTGACGGAGCCGTGCAAGACTCTGGCGGTGTAAAGAAGCACCTCGTTGAGATGAAGCCGGGATACGGATTGGTCTTTTGTTCAAAAACTGTTCGGATGACAGAGTCTTTTTCCATAAGGTTGTAGTCGGCTGCTGTTTTGACACCAAGCGTATCAGTAAAGTTGGATCTTTGACCCCAGTTGTCAATTTGTCTGTCCCAGCTTTTCTCCCACGTTTCGCCGTAGTATAGCAAGATCTCGTCTCCACGTTTGATATCCTTGGTGGCAACAATGTCGGCAATGAGCCCGCTTTTGATTTGCGTCGCCATTTCCGAGAAGGAAAGATCAAGCCATTCCGCCTTATGATGAGGAGACGAGGACCAGCGAATCTCGGCATTTGCCTCTTGCTTGCTTCCGTGGTTGATAAAATTGACAGTGGGAGCCGCAGGAAAGAAGACCAAGGTAGACTCATCATGCCCATAGCAATAATTCAAAATCTGCTGAAATCCGCCATGAACAATATACTTATTCCAATCCTGCCCTGTAACTTCCTCACGAAGCATAATTTGCTTCAACGTCATGGTAATCAACGGAGTAGTCGTTACAATCCCCCCTTTCTCAATCTCTCTCAATGCAAAAGCCCCACGTCCCGCCTGAGGAATCACCGAAACCCCCGGAACAATATTATCCACACACATTCCATTCTCCTCAATCCACTCCACGCTCCTCTTGTAATCTTTCCTCGAATACGCCGCGGCACCCATCTTCAAAACACTGGGTATATCCAAAACACTCTCCGGCAACGCCGCTTTCAATCTCGGCCTATCCTTAATCCAATCTGCCTTGTATATCCTCTCCTCATAACGCTGCTGCATACCCAAATCTGTGACTTCCAACCCCTCATTACGTGCCTTGGCGACAAACTGCTTGGCCGTGTCGTAGGCCAGTTTAAAATGCTCCTTTTCGGGTGTATCCCCCGATCGAGCTGAGAACCATCCGGCTCCGTAACTGACGAATATTTCGTCTCCCGCCTCCAAGTCTCTCAGGGTACGAAAGTTGATATTGGTATGAATTGATGTAGATCCCCTCCCGACATCATTCATAGTATCATGTCTGTGTGATTCAATCCCCAGTGCATCAGTACCATCCTCCCAAAACCTAGTCAACAAAGTCTGATCCACCTGAGCCACATTATTGCTAACAATGTTATCATTCACCATCATTCCAATACCCGGAATCATGAGCGAGGTAGTCGCGGCCTCGTACGCTCCATACGCCGCCTGATGGCCTTGCCATACGTAATTCTTGAAGAGGTCTTTGGATGTGTCGCTGTTGGGGTAGTGGTGGTTCACGTCGTGGATTAGGATGCCGATTTCGGGATGGCCGATGTAAGAGTCTTTGGGGTGGGGGGTTGTGGTGTAGACTCCTAGACCGGCGTTGGGGATGGATGATTCGGCTATGTAGATTGTGCATTTTTGGGGGTCGTCGTAGGTGTATGTGGTGTCTTTTGGTTGTTTGAGTTGTTTCCGTAGGAGCTTGTAAGCTGATGGATCGAGGGATGACACATCGTCATTTTCGTAGCCACGTGCTGTCAGGTAGGCGTTTTTATCGCCGCGGGAGTAGGTTACGCCTGTGGCAGCGCTGACCTGGTGGCATTGGGTGCTGAGTGAGACTAGCAGCATCAATTTAGTTAGGTGCACCATCATTTTTTATCAATTAATTAAGAAATATATGCTCAAATTATATGGTCTGAAGGCAGAAGAAGCGGTGAGAAGTTGAAAGCAGACCTAATTGAAGAGCGATCAATAGTCGTTGTTTAGCAGTCTAAAAAGCGGCTCCCTCGAGCCCGGCACCTATGCCAGGAATGAAAAGGCAACGCATAAATGGTTCACCTGGGCAGTTAGAACAATTAATAAATAAAAACAAAATTCGATCGCGTTACATTCGATTCGCACCTCTAAAACTTTATATTCTTGCCGACGGCTGCCGCGTGATTAATTATGGATACGAGACGGGGGAAGACAAGGACGGTGCATTTGAACCAATCAGAGGGCGTCGGGCGTTGAATTGATTGAAGCGTTGAGCATTGGATGATTCGCGTGAGCGCGTGAGCCAGGCTGCGTGGGCTCTATCTGGGCATTTCCAGGACTTTTCTCTTTTCTTCCTGCCCAATCAAAATCTTCTCTGGAAAATCCTGAAAGATTTTTTTCTCAATGTGGCTTGATGTGGCCCTTCATTTGACATCTTGATAAACTACTGCCTCCAAAAAATCATGGTCTACACCCACATAATCATGAACATCCTCCTCTCAGGTAGGTATCACACCAAACTGCCCCATCACCTTTTGCTATTGATGCGAGATCTTCAGATCATCTACATACCATGCTACTGTTATCTTTGTGTTGTGAACCATCTTGTTTGCGACAGATGTGTCATATGAGATAATCTCACAACCAAAATCAGCCAAATCATTCACAAGATTGAGGTGAAAAGAAGGGCCCTCTGAAGCAAAAAGAAAACCGTACATTGTCATCAACATGTGCACATAATAGACTACTCCCTTCCTAATTTGATTTTAATCTGCACCATCAGATACCCTCCAACTGGCCTCTCAACATCATGATCACCTCCTCATCCAACTCAATGTGTAGGAAGGCTACTTGGATACCCAACATCATCATTTTCTCTTCTCGTGCACATCGATAGCCAATGCTATCATATCACACTGTCATTCATGATAGTAGGAGATGCTGCATTCTCCTTTGGGGTGTAATCCCTCTTACTCTTAGGATAGCCATTGACACATACTCTAGTATTCAGTCTCTTGCACCTTTTCTTGGTCAAAAAATGAGAGAGGCAGTGTCTCCTTTCTCAGCAATGTCGTAAGTATAGGCATGCATTGAGATGTACGTTGAGTCGTTTTGAAGCTGCTAAAGCTCCTTCCCAATGGACTCTTAAGCCTTGTTACCAAACAAATTATTCTCATGTTAACAGTGTACTGATTGGCATGATCACATCAACAATATAAATCACATTTGCATCAGCTAGAGCAGTTCAGACAGAAAAATCTGCGGTGGTGGCATGTACAAACTGGTCAGTGGTCAGGCCCACCTTTGATATCCTTCAGATAATTGAATCTCTGCCAACGTTGGCAGAGATTTGGTAGAGTATATATACCGTAGATGCGGTATTAAATATTGAATCCCTGTCGATGTCGGCAGACATTAGCGACATACGTGCTGGTATGTTTTGCCCATCAACATAGATGTGCACCTCTAGAGTAGAAGAGAACAACAAATAGAACTTCAACCGATGGTCATGACACCGATCTTTTTTGTTAAAAAAATACCAATCTGAAGTTGAGGAACATTCTTGGTTGTTCTTGGTGCCAATTGTGATTTGTTTTGCGAACGTTGTTCGTGAATAGGTATTTTAATTTATTCACAAAAGATACTGACTTCCAATAATTTTCATGTTCCGCTGACGCCCTTTGTAGGAATCGACTGAT
>JALLAY010000934.1:0-12193 GCA_036939635.1 Cyclotella baltica
CCTTAAGATATTGGGGGGAGGTTAGTTGTGTGAGCAACAATTGGTGAATCGGAGCAAATTGGAGTGAGATAAAATGCAATAGGAGTTAAAGCTTGCCACTGGCTTCTAGAGGCTAGTCTCTAGGGAAAATCAAACTGCCTAATGTTGTTTCCTTAAATAAAATGTAATTCAGTATGCGTGACTACAAATAGAATACAAGTTGTTGCAACTAGCCTTTCTTGGACAATAATTGCCGAGAAAGTCGTTTCGTCTGAGGGTTGATTTCATACACAAGAGCTGTCGAGATCCATTTAGATTCACTATCCTCGGTTCCATCATTGAATTGTATGAAGTACTCCATGAAGTCTCCTTTGCCACGCCTCTTTAGCATTTTTGCCACACATAAGCAACCTTTCCTCTGTGCAAATAGAGTAGATCCAGGAAGGAAGTCAACTCCAGGAGGTATCCCTTGTGAGTCGATTGGAGGTGACTCAGGACGTGCAGCAGTTGTGGATGATTGATTAGAGATTTTGTCATATTCTGATTTGGATGCATTGTCCTCGTCTTGTGCCTTTCGAGTCCCCCGTCGTCTTGGGAGAGGAGGGCTAGAGAACAAGACTTCAGGTTTTTGTTTCTTGGCACTCGCTTCCGTTTGAATGGTGGAACTTGACCGTGTAGAGCTACTTTCTCGCTTCTTTTTCACTGAGCTTCTTTTTGGGGGATCTTGTTTCTTTGGTTTCATTCCACTTTTAATTTCTGCATTCAATTTATTGAACACTCGTTTTGTTTGCGGGTTGACTTCATAAATGTTGTGAATTGAATTCCAAGCATCATGGTCGCTGTCATACCCATCAAAAGAAACTAGGTACTCAGTTCTTTCTCCAGCAAATCTCTTCTTGACCATTTTGGCCAGGTAGAGTGCATCATTTAATTGCACAAACACAACTGATCCAGGAAGAAATGCAACTCCAGATTCAATGTCACCAAGCTGAGCAATATCAGAGGCATCAGATTTTGATCTAGTAGGAGGCTTCTTTTGTCTTGTGAAGTGATGATGAACATGATCATCGGCATTGATGGACTTTCCGCGAGTAGTCATAGATGAATCAGACGGAAAAGAAAGGCCTGGTTCAGGAACAATATTGGGTGATGCAAGCCTTTGCTCCTCAAATCGTCTGGTAGTTTCAGCATTCACATAATGAAGACTACCTTCTTTTACCCATCTGTCAGATGCCTTTTTAAACCCTTCGTAGTGAACCAAATATTCAGTTACCTTACGCTTCCGCCTAGTCTGCAAGATTGTAGATGAATAAAATATGCGACGGTACTCAACATAAACATGAGTTCCGACGGGAAATTTAAGTTCACTGGTAGGGTCTCCAGCTTCTTGCTCTCCAGACTGCTCATGATCAGATGAGTTTTCATGCTCATCGTCCTCCTCCTTGTCACTGGTAGCATTAGCATCAAGACTTGGAACATCAACAGCATCATTAGAAGAAAGAGTAGATGATCTATTAAGAGTTTTGGTTGCACCATCCATGGTTTTGTTTGGTTGGGGAGCAGCTTCAACATCATCAAAAACAGTAATACGGCTCCTCTTAGAGTTGTTAGATGAAGCTGTAGCATTAGATCCTGCTGACCCCAGCTTAATGATTTCTGACACATTAGCGAGAGGAACTTCTTTCAGGTCGTCATCATCAACAGAGGGGCAGGGGTTTTCGTCATTAAGTAGTGATTGGTTTGATGATTTTTCTTGAACAGAAGTGGTCTTATGCAACGACTCCACAGAGGCAATTGCAGTGTTCGTTTTGGCAGCAGAAGAGCACACTTCGCTTTCCTCATTGACTGGATATTCACACAATGTCTTTGCATCAGTGGATATTGTATCAGTGGATGGCTCTACTGGATCAACTGTACCCTTTGATTTATCGAGAGAGTAACAGGCTTTGGCATCAACATTGACTGGCATATCATCATCTTGTTTCTCTTGGGCAGAAGCAGTCTCAAGCTTTTCTTCTGATTCGGCAAGACAAGAACCAACTTCAGTCTCACCAGGTAACAGCTTTGTAGAATCAATGTCATGTTTGGGTTCCATTTCACTTGTTTTGGTGGGATCATGTGCAGTTTCTACAGGATATGATTCATAAGGTGATTGGCTATCAGGCTTCTCGAGAACAGAAGAGGTTTCCGGCGACAACTTTGTAGAGTCAGTTTCATCTTTTGTTTCCCCCTCAGTCGTTTTCGCTGGCATTTCTTCGGGCTTTGGATCACCTGACTTAGCAGTCTCAGAGTTTGTTATCTCTTCAGATACATTTACCTCCTCCATTTCTTCTGGCATCTCAGCAGACACAGACTTTGAACCCACTTTTAACTTCTTACACTTCATATCCCGTGACTTTGTTCCATCCGCGCTCTCATTGTCACTGTGATCTGAATGTTGTGCATCGGGCTCTGGTTTCTTCTTATTCCATCCTCCACGTTTGCCCTTAGTACCAGACGCTGTCTTAGTTGCAGAGATGGTATCTATGGCAATTGACAGAATTTTTTGAATGCGCTCAACTGGGATCCAATGGACATTCGACTTTTTGTTGCCATCATAATGGATTTGAAAGTCGTGTTTGCCATTCTTTTGTCGCCTCTTCCTAATAGTGGCTTTGAAGAGGGCGCCCTTGTAGAGTACCAAAACACGAGATCCAACTGTCAACACATCAGGATCGATGCCATCAATTGACGAAGAAGAGGATTCTTCATCAGTCTTTGATCTTCTCGTGCTCTTTCTAGGGGCTGGAGTTGGGGCTTGTGTAGATTTTCGATTGTAAGGTCGCTTCTTCTTTGCACCAAACATATTCCGATTAGCAGCTTCAGCTTTTGCCGCAGTCGCTCGTTTAGGAAGAAGTGTAGAGAGCACTTGTGCAAGATTGTTTTGTCTCTTAGGGGGAGAGAGCGAAGTAATTTTTGGAGTTTCTACTTTCACTTTTTTCGGTGGAACGGGAACTTCAGGCTCACTGTCACTAGAATCACTGGTTTCTGTAGGTGCTACACGCTTTTGGCAATTTAGCGAAGGTGAAAGTGTCTTTTTGAGATCCTGATGGGTACTGCTCATGCGCGGTCTTGGAGTAACAACTTTATTCGGAATGGGCCTTGGGACAATTTTAGGTGATCGTTCATTGCGGTGAGAAGTGAGAGACTCAGGTTGTTTTATTGGAGGAGGCGGCTTCATTGGTGCTTCATCATCAGAAGAGTCTGCCGGCTTCTCTTCCCTTGCCTTTTTCGTACTGACAGCTTTCTCCACAGATTCAGATGGCTCTTCTGCATCTTCTTTCAGAGGAACTTCTGGTGGACGATACGAAGTCGCCTTTCTATCCTTGTTGTCGCCAGAAATAGCACACCTCTTCATCGGTGGCAATTTCAAAGGAGCATGTGGAATCTCAAATTTCTTGGGTCTTTTCACACCTTTCATTTTCTGAATACAACTCCACAACTCCTGCAGCCCCATTGCATTGTATTTCATTCCTGGTTCAGTCTTTCCATCCAATGGCTTTTTAGGCAATCTCACAAAGAAGTAAGTCTGCCATCCCTCCTCTCCAGCACAGGGAAATGATTCTGTCTCGTTGCCATGAATATCCCACACAGCACGAACCATGTAGAGACCATCGTAACGATAACTAATTTCATCATCTTCTTCGTCATCATCTAGATAGGGTGAGGCAAAGCGACCAGTAAGGATTGCAGAGCGAAAGACTCGAATGGCTCTCTTTTTATGATAACTGCGACAAAGGGCACCACCTCCATTAGTTCTATCACAGCTATAGAGGAACCAGCATAATCCATCAGCCTCTCGAAGATCTCGTTCCTGATTCCCAAAAAAATAAATTACGATTAAATTAATCAATAAATAACGAATATAAAAGAAATGAATTCACAAAATGATAAGTTCAGCTACTCACCAAGTTACAAAGAACCACACTATCCGCACCCTCCTTCATACTCCCATGAACATCCTTATTTTCCAACAAATGACCACCCATAACAACCAAATCTTTCCGCGTATAAAGCTCTTTGCCCTCTTCAATTTCTCCACCAAGAGGGTGGCCATAATGAATTGCTATTCTTCGGGAATGAGATTGGGTGGTATCATCGTTAGAATCTCTGGGGTTGGAAATTGTTTCAACAAAACACTGTCGTGGAGTTGGGTATGGTAGAGATTGCGGTTTTCGATGGGAATTGCAGTCTGACAGTGCATTAGTTTTATAGTTTGATTCTGTGGTTGCTGGATTCCGAGGGGCTATTCCCATTTCTTGATAAATTTCTTGATAGGATGGGATAGCAGGGACATTATTGCGCTGATTTATTTGCTGGTCATGACCAGTTTCTTGACTTGATTCATAATGGTGTTGCGGAGGATGAAATGAATTATAAGAATGAGAATTAACACCGCCGGTAGAAGTTGAAGATTTTTCAGGAATGGCCATGGGAGGGACGTGACAAATGATATCTGCTAGAATATCCATGCCACCTAAGCATCTGCCCCCTGCACTACTGCTATTGCTGTTAAGTTGTGAAGACTTGAGAAACGATGCTGGCTGACTTGAAAAGGCTACTGAAGATGGAGCACTATGAGTTGTGTGAAGAAGCGGCTGCGTTGCATGATGAGCAGGCTGTGTTGCAGAAGCAATTCTATACCCCGTATGCAAAGATGATGTCTCATCCTTATGCTGCTCCTCCTCCGGCGTAACCTTGCTAACATATTCACGATTAAACTTTGGCGTTCTCTCACTCTTTCTCCCGCAATTGTTCTCGCCCAACCCCAAAACAGCCTTTGTAGACAACGTAACCATTCGGTCCAGCGTATCATCTTGGATTCCAAACCCATGCATTGTTTTAGTCTGCGCATCGTTATTGGTGGCTATACGAGCAGCAGTGGCAATGGCCATGGCCGCTGCGGCAGTCCCCGCTATAATGGGTGCTCCGTCGCTGCATCTCTTTTGGAACTTATTCGGGGTGGTTTTATACTGGGCAGGTCTCTTTTTGGACTCTTTGCTTTTGGTAATGGAATTGGAAACTAGGGCAATTTGTTCCAGTGCAGCAGTTGGGTTGGATTCTTCACGTGTCTTGGTGGTGGAGGTTGATTTTGGTGTAAAACCCTTGATTTCATTGGGTTTCCCCTCTTTCTTTGGAGTCTTGCACTTTTTACCGCTTGGGGGCGAAGAGTCATTGATCCCCCTGTTTTGCATGGCCACTACTGCAGAAAAAGCAGTGCCACTTATAATGGGCCCGCTTAAAGAACGCGAATGTCTTCTCTGATTCACAGGAGAGTGAGATAATGGAGCAGTTGCCGGTTTTGAAGATGGAGAAGGCTTTTTATTGGGAGTGGCAAAATTGGAGAGTGTAGCCAGTGATGCAATTGTGTTGGACAGGGAGTCTTTGCAGGTAGTTTCTGGCGCATGGTTGTTTATTATGTTTTCCCCTTTCCTTGGAGTGGCTTTGTCACTAGGATGATGAATAAAGGTTAAAGTTGATTTCTGCGGTGTTAATTTGGATGGTGCAGGCTTTAATTCAGATGAGGGCTGGTTTGGAATTGTTACATTTGAGAGAGGACAAGGCACTGCACAAGGCTGCAAAAATCTGACACTATCTGGCTTTCTCGTCATTCCCCCCTCCTTTGGCGGCCCAGAAATCTCTTTCAAGACACCTGTTGAATTATTTGCAATTTGATTTACATTCATTTTTCTCTCCTGCTGCTGTTTCATACTATTAAGTAGATGTGACGTCTGAACCTGCTGCTGCTGTTGAAATGCCTGAGGCATGGTCTTAACAGGTCCATTATTAATATTCGCTCCAAAATTATTCACACTCCCCGTAGTGCTATCGCTTCCCCTCATGGTACAAGGCGTTCCCGTGCTGACATCACTCAATATCCTCGGTCCGCAGTTGTTATTATTGCCATTATCAAGCGACTGCTGCGGCCGCATAGAAGATCCAAAGCATGCTAAATTAGCCACCGTTTCTGCCAACGCCGAAGACAATGAAGAACCGTTGCCGTTATTGTCATTGCTTCCCCCCGTAAACGATGAAATTGGGGAATTCACCGATGTCGTAGCGGGAGGATTAGCAGAAGAATTCATTGTTAATCGTGAGATTCGTGGGGCTGATTAGACGATTCGGCGGGTGGTTGGTTCGAGGAAGGGACGGCGGTAGGCGATAACGGCGCCAATGCTGACGGAAGGGGGGCGAATGGTGCTCATGGTTGATTTATTGATTGGATTCGGTGGATGGGTGGACTGAAGATACCGTTGGAATGATTAGTGCACAAGATGTGTTTGAATGTGTTTGGCTCTGTTTTGAATTGACACGGAACAATCATGCACGGAAACCAATCAAAATTCTTCAAGCCGAGATGACCTCGCTCGTTGGTCATCCGAACACAAGCGGGCGTGCGAAGCAACGACTTGAAGATGATACTATTCCTATGTCAAATTCTACACGGGGGCGGATCATCTAATTCACCAAAAAAGTTCAGAGTTTGGATGCAGAATCGGGCGGACAAGCGCGAGCCAGCCTCGCTGACGTTTGAGAAAATATCTTTGTTAGATATTCAAAGCTTCGTAAATATCAACGATATGACTAAAAATATGTTCAATACACATTATGATGAACCGGTTTATACAGATAGTTGAAGCTTGAATTGACAACGCTTCGCAAATCATGAAACTCCAGATTTTCGTTGACACCACCCAAAAGCAAACGGAAAATGCAAAAGTTCAAATGCCTCTCCGAAGATTTCGTGCGTCACACCACAGTTCTGGTTCACGGTTCACTAACTTGCGTCATTTATATGGACTAATTTTTAACTATTATTAGTCAATAAATTTAGTGCGTAGAACCTTTACTTAATTATATCATTTATTTAATATTAGAGAGTTAGTATCGATATTTTCTCGAAATTTACCATTCAATGAAAAAACACAACTAATTTTAAAGGTAACTCGTGACAGGCCCGTATCCTCATGTCACCCTTCGCGAACGCTGTTACCTCTTGCTGTCACCCATCACTTCAACAGATGATGGATTCATACGACAATGGCCGATGGCGTCAAACTGCGCCAAAACATCCAACCTGAATAGCATCGCTTCATAACGATGAAATCAATAGGTGCTCATCCCATCCTAAGAAGAATCGGCCCCATCGCCTTTTGTAACAGCTCCGCATTCACCCACAAAACCCCGCCGTCAACCTCCCATCCCAAAATCCATTCATTTTCCACCAAAAAACAAAACCCCGCCCGTCTCCTAATATCCGGTCCCAACGCCAGTGGCATCGTAGCATCCTTCTCCCAACTGTTATTCAATCACTCCTGCGATATAATTGATTGTGCATCCGAGTCTTCGTCTGTGGATGATATTGATGCTGTGTATGATCGTAAGTTGTTCTTTCAGAGGATATTGTTTGATTATTCGGGTTTGGAGGAGAGGATGGAGGAGGTGGAGGGTGAGATATTGAGAATGTGTCGGCAGTTTGGGATGGAGTATCGATTGGTGAGTGATCATTTTCTATTGATATCTGGTTTACTTCATTTGTTATACTTATGAGCTTAGAATAATTGCTGTGTGTCGTTCTATCATATTCAAAACAAATCAAAATGATCCTTGATTATCACAAAATTAACGCTAAGTCATGGGGGAACAAATTACACAACATGGCTATATTTGTATCCAAATATGATCACTGTCTATGGGAGCTACTATTAAGACATCAAGCAGGCGAATTAGAATGTCACATCTCATTCATCATTTCGAACCACGAAAACCTACGACATGTAGCAAATACATTCAATATTCCATACCTGGTATTTCCAATAAATAACGAGAATAAGTCCGAACTAGAACATCAACAACTAAAACTACTCAAAGACAATGAAGTAGACGTTATAGTGTTGGCCCGATATATGCAAATTCTCTCCGAAAACTTTCTCAACACATTCTCCTCGCACCGAATAATCAACATTCATCACTCCTTCCTCCCAGCCTTTACGGGAGGGAGACCCTATCACCGTGCACACGAAAGAGGAGTGAAACTTATTGGTGCAACAGCTCACTATACGACAATTGATTTGGACGAGGGGCCTATTATTGAGCAGGATATCATGAGAGTGACACATAGAGATGATGTGAGAGATTTGATACGGAAGGGAAGGACTTTGGAGAAGACTGTTTTAGTTAGTGCGGTAAAGGCTCATTTGGAGGAGAGGGTTATTGTGCATAGAAACAAGTGTATAGTTTTTCCTGAATAGCATTTATAAAATCAACATATTGAGTTGCTAATCAACAGTTTGGTCTTTGGCTAGATCAGTAATCAACAATTTTTCCAACTGGCTTGAAACTATATTGAGTCTGACATACCCAGTTGAGAAAACTTGGCAGCAAGATTTACATGAGTACTTATGTCTGTCGTTGTGAGCTACTCTTCATGAATTCAACTTGAGCACATCATATGGCACAATGTGTGGGTGGTGTGAAAGGCTTCCTACGATTTTAACAACATTCAGGTGCATGCATTGAGCTTAAACAGTCTATAGATGACAAATTTATAAAGGTAGACCGCGTGCAATGCTTTTATGATCAGAGAGCCTCGAAGGTTCTTTTCTTAATCAATTTGCTAGTTTTCATGTTTACATTAGAATGTCCCCGGCATGCTTGATTGATAGAAAAACATCCTGCATGAGATCTATTTAATTAAAATCTTTATGTAAATTTATATTTGACTGCAAAGTGAAATTACAAAGTGCATGACTATGAGTGAAGAAGACTTTATTGATGGAAAACCCAACACGCACAAAATCAAACCCCAGGCAATGTATTTGCTTGACGAGCTTGCTTTACAGGACCACCCCCAAATAGCCAAGACAGCTTAAGTCCCTCAAGACAAGTTAGTCTATGAATAAAAACAACTTCATGAGTTGAGTTCATTCTATATTTCTACCCAATTAATAACATCCTGTCATGGATTAAAAATGTATTAGTTGTATAATTTGTTGCATTGCCCTCACCGTGTCTTGTATCAAAAGAGGTCTTCTGTAAGATTTTCTACACAGCATGGTTGAAGATAAATCTCATTGTGATATTTTTTGCTTAGAGCTGTTATGTCTGGGGTTGATCTGGTACTAGGACCCTTGGTTTGATTTGTATCAAAAGAGGGTGTAATTGTTGTTTTATCTTATAGAGTCAGTACATTGACATGAAAATAAGTTTCAATTGGTTTGTATTTGCAGTTTTTGGGAGGATGCAATGGAGACTGCTCCATTTCCCCAATTTCAGTTAATGCCTATTAAACAAGATGTCCATCTATAGTTCCAAAGATTCTATAATCATCTGAAGAATGAAAGAATCAATTGCTGTATCATCACGAATGGTTGAAACACCATTGACTGATAAATTGAGTTTGAGTCTTGGGCAGAGGAATTTCCCTAATCTTTCCTCCTCAATAATATGCCAATATTATTGCTTCTTTATCAAAGAATTACATAATATATCCAGAGGCCATCTGAGGGTGGTCTAGGGGGTTGATCCCTCAAGATCTCATCACTTTGTTGCTAGGGTAAAAACAAGGCCCCTAGCATGGTCAGGTCAACGATCTCAATGCGCAAGAAATCTTGAGCAGTACAAAGTACCACCGACATCCATTCTTATCAGTCAGGTCACAATACATAGGTCACGTTGCCTCCATCTAGGATTACTCTGTTGAAAACACACCCTTGTAGCAACTACGAAGACAGGGAATGAACCCAACTCACTGATTAACTAGGTACTCGTATCAGTCATTAGAATACTTAACTGAAGCACTAGATCTCAGCTACGGCTCTAATTGCTGACTCATTAGTCAAAATTTTGCCACCTTTTTCTTGTTGGCTGCCTATCTTTCATGATTGATCATTGTTCAAATAATGATTTGGGTATCCTTGATACCACATCAGCTCAGGTTACCTTCTTCCTACAAATCATATTTCAAACACATTCTTGTGAGTCATCATTGTTGGCCTCTATTGCTACCAGTGTCAACCGTTGCCTCGGAATCATCATCTGCTACAGCATTTATGGACATCCCATCATTATTAACTGGGACAAACTTGGGAAACGATGTCATCAGTGGGAAGATACTTAACCTCTATGTGTCCACCTTGAATGCAGTCAGTCGCAAAGAAGTATCAAATGTACATGTGACATGTTCTCTTCCTGCTGCTATCTCTGCTGTTTTCTTCAAGTGGCATGGTACCTGGTTGTCTTGATGCGCAATGGAAGGTTGAAGGTTGAGATGATTTCCTTGAGCTTCGAGTGAATATTGTGAAGAATTTATGGCATGGTGTTATGGACCACAATGACTTCTGCCTCTGTAGAACTGGTGGTGTTGATATTATTGGTTACTAGTGGAGTTCTCGTCCATCATCCCTTGGCCGAAGGTCATAAAAGAATTAACACAAAAACAAAAAATAATGCTAGAGAGAAAAATTGATACTATGTTTGTATCACACAACTTTAATTGGAACCTGTTGCAACATCATCTGCACAAGTATGATACTTGACCAACACATTGCTTAAAACTACCATAATAGAATTAAGGCAGTCCCCATTTCTGTGACAGTAGAGTCACAGTAATACTCAGAATGGTGGTATCAGCATCTTCCAACAGTAGAATTAATACCAAAGCAAGCACTTATAATAACTAAATAAGGGTAAAGAGATATGCCGAGTGACTGAAATGCTTGATTTTAGTTAAGTCTCATATTTAATTAAATAACAATAACATGTTGTTTAGACAGGATGGGGACGAAATTCACAAAGTGACATCCCATCCCCATCCATGATCCATGTGAGACCAGATCTTAAACAAAAGAAAAACATTTCTAAATAGAAAAATGAATAAAAGAATCCATGTGACTGAGTATTGATTCTTGATTTTTTCTTTGAGTTGTTGCTCTCCCTTCTACCCTCCCTTTATTGGTTACTTCAAATGCCTCAAGATGGAGATGGTTGATTGTTGTGTATTTAAGTCTCTCACTTTGATAGTTGTGAGGCGTTAGCATATTTACAAGCATTGCTAATTCAAATATTCAAGAAGACATGGGACAATTTTGGAGCATTCGGCAAAGCAAATGTGTTTGAATTCAACCATCAGCTAAAACAAAGAAGCAGGCACTACCTTAACTGACAGTTGCTCCAAAGGGTTGTTGTTAGAATGCAATTGGCAGTTGGTGAACTTTAGTCTGGTGGGGAATTTGATTGGAGTCAGTATTGATTTCAACATTTTGAATCCCCACTGAGAAAGTTGATTGCTGTGCTTTATCTCCTGACTCTCAAATCGTGCAGCCCCATAAAGTCTGTTTGCTTTGGCTTCTTTAAGTTACCTCTCCTCATTATTTTCACTTTTTACTTCAATTTCCAATGTTTGTCTTCGATTATCGCTGATGGAAAGAATTGAATCAACTCATCAATTGATCAACAGTTGACCAAATAAATGGATTGGTGGTCAGGGTAGTTGGGTTTGGGTTTATGGGAATCCTTGTTGTTAAAGTTGATAAGATCATTCATCCTGGATTCAATAGGGTTTGATCTTTGTTTAAATGTTAGTGGTCTTTAACCTGATAAAGAGCACATTGAATTCGATTTGGTTTGTTTTGGTTGAGATCAAAGAACGACAGATTGTTCAATTAGATGGAGAGGCTCGTCTTTAAATTGAATTGAATTGGAAAGCCCACCATTTAATTCAATAGAGGGTGTCCTTTGTTGAATTTGGTGAGGGGACGCAGTCGTCATACAATTTGACAGAGGCCTCTTCAATGTGGAGCAGCCCAATCATTTTTGAAGTGTTGAAGTCGATGCTCACCATTGCATTTGACAGGAAGTACCTTGTTGAATTTGATGTGGATTTTTACAAATTTGACAGGGATTTTTGTGAAATATTCAATACAAGGAGTGGGGGGAGTCATCATTTCTGACAGGTCTAGATTTTCATGGTGGATAGCTGAGCATTATTGTGGTGTCGGATCAATGGTCGATTATCACCTTTTTTAAACGGTTTTAAAATCAATTCGAGCATTTTCACGTAAAAGTAAAAGTTGATCTACATTTGTATTTTCCCATACACTCATACGCCCTGTTTCGTTGGCATATTTACAAGCATTGCTAATTCAAATATTCAAGAAGACATGGGACAATTTTG